>JAOXNN020000053.1:495207-512109 GCA_028571205.2 Hydropsyche betteni | reverse complement strand
ATAAAATAAATAATATTTGTGTCTGGAACTAAAGAGCCGCAGCTTAACATCCAAAGAGCCGCATGTGGCTTGCGAGCCGCAGGTTGCCGACCCCTGGCCTAGACCCCCAATATTTGATGGAGAGACTTTGTCCTGCAGTGGGCACAAAACGGGTCAACAATGATGAAATGTATATAACAAGTATATATCTTTTTTTTTCGCGTGAATTGCGGGGAACAAATGATTGTCGAGTCACACTCGACGCGGAGTGCAAAAAGCTTTAGTTAGAAAAATACAATATTTCGTCGAAAAAATATTGACAACCCTAGTTATGATTTCAAACTCACCAAAAACCCACACCGAAACAGTCCGGCCACAACAACGGCGAGGGGGTAGCGTCGGAGCGCCGACGGTGGCAGCCCTGCGACGCGTCGCCAAGACCCCCGTCGCTCCGCGCGCCGCATTGTGACGCCGTCCGACGCTCGTCCAGACGCCGCTGCGACTCAAACTCCATCAATACCATTCCGAGGTATCCATTCGGACCCGACGACTCACGAACCGCCATGCCTTTTCACTCTTGACGATTCCCCGTCGCGAAACCCGGCGCCGCTGACACATGTGACGTTCTCGCCGCGCCGATTCCGCTCGTACGGCGTCGGCCATAAGGTTGTTTGTATGTGTTTTCGCGGTCGGCGTCTCGACGCCCGGTGCACTTTGACAGGTGCGTTCGGTTTGTGGGGAAGCTTAACTTTTCTTATGGAACGTTTCCGTTTTTGTTCGGGGAAATGTGAAAGTTTGCGTTTTTGCGTTTGGGGCGTCGTTCGGGGCTTTTTTTTCGTGTGGGAGATCGGCGTCGCCGTCGCGTTGACGTTGGCGCCATTGCGCGACGGGCCGTTTCGGACCTTTCGGTGGTCGCTGTAAGGTTTGTTTCCGCGTGAATATTTGGCGGTTGAGTGTCGGGAAAAGCTTCGTGATGTGTTTTTTTGAATTTTGTTTTCTTTGATGGTATTTTTGTTTTATTTTTATGTTTTGCTAGTAAATAGGCCCGATGTTAATAACATCGGTTGTGGATTTGTTAAGAAACGGGAAACGATAAAATGTGAAAACCCGATTTGAGTATTTAATATTTAATTAATAAAATAAAAATAGTTCATTTGTTATTGTCACATATAGGCAGAGCCAGTAGGTAATAAGCATCATATTATAGACGTTAACTGTATACGCATAAAGACCATAGTCGCGAGTGCGACCGAAGTCGCGAGCGTCATTCGAACACACAGACACACAAATCCGTGATTATATATAGGGGATTAATATTTTATAATAAATACAGTATTCAAGATATAGCGTTTATAAATTTTGACATAATTGAATAATTGACGTCGGTAGATTATAATTTTCCTAATTAAAAGTGTATTTGCGTTGAATATTTTTAGTCTTCGTTTCGCAAATTGACGCATGCCCTTCTGCCATTATCATTTGATATTTATCAAAATTGAAATTTCATTACGTTTTGACACGTAAAAACAAAAATATTTTCGTGTTCATGCTCCGTATGTAAAATTAACTTCACGTAATAGGAGCCATTCAAAATTGATCGAGCATAAAATTATTTCAGTCGAATTTCTCGATATAAACAGCGCTTTCATCGAGTGCATAAAACTTTTACGTTAGATTTATTTACTTGCACTGAAATCTTAACCTTGCTAGCTTTCCGAATGTCACGATTTTGAAATATATAGGTGTGGTTCAAATCTTTCATAAACCGTATGTAATAGCATGTTATGTCAATATGAAATTAAAAACAAAAAAACAAAGCGAACACATAATTTTGATGCGGATTGGTATTTTGGGATTACATCGCGTGATGTTTCGTCCGAAAATTTCTAATTGCTCACACGCAGCTTTGTGAAAAATCACAAAGAATTAAAATAATTCACATTTTTCAAAAATTTCAGATAACTATATACAAGATGAAGTTGTTTAACATATGAAATTTTAAATATACTTATTTTTCGAACCAACAGAACAAACATGCAAAATTTTCACACGACACAACGAATCAATACGATGCACCCATTTAAAACCTATATTTACCACAGCACAAAACTGAAAACAATACTCAATCAATCGCTCGCATTTCAGCATTATATTCGACCCTACACGGTGTATCGTCGTTTTCATAGTAACCTGAACGCGGTGTGATCTATTTCAGGAACTGCAAACGAATATAGGTCAATGGAAATTACTGAACCCTTATTCAATTCCAGTACAGCACACGTCCGTTTTGTGTGTATGTGGAACGAGCGTTTCTCAAATTGCGACCAAACAGAAATTCAAAGTTCCATTTGTTCCCGCGCTTCGGGCTTCAGCCGTTCGCCCCACTTTCAGAGGTGACATGGACGGAATTGCTTACAGATGGAAAAAAGTTTTTTTTTTCATCAGAATATCACGCTGGTATTATATGACTGCGTAGAATTTTATTTATTAAATAGGTCATCGTATTTTAGATTGAAAACGTTTGTATATTGAATTCGTACAATCTGATGACTTGCGGAAATTTTTTTTAAAAAAATGTTATTGTAAATCAAATAAACATTTTTTTTTGTGTTATCGAAATAAGAATTTAAGACGTCCTGAGATTATTTGGTCGTGTTGTTGTAATATTTCTAAAGGATTAAGTGCGCATTACAATACATGTTTGCGCAGTACGGTTGTTTTGAATTTTTTTCAAGAGCGAGATAACGAATGTTAAGTTTTTTTAATGTTCTTTTATCATAAAAAAATATTATAAATCTTGGGATTACATATAACAAAATTTGCTACGTGCACATATATATTTGCTATCTCAATATGTTTCAAAAATATAATAATCCATTTTTATTGAAATTCTTGTTTCTATTATTCAATATTCTAGAGATAATAAAAGAAAATGAATTAGAACCTATTGTAGTTCATTCATATAAATACTTAAATGTATTATAACTACTCATATTAATGAAATTTAGGTATAATATTTGCTGCAAACATTTTACATCGTACTTACACAAATTAAAATGTAACGAAAACATTCAAGGGTAAAGTTCGTCATCAACCATATTAGATAATTAAGTAAACAGAATGACGAAGTTGTTTTCATACGTCGAAACATTTAGAGAAAACATCTATTAAACACGAACCCTCAAGAGATTTTAGTTGAATATTTTGAATTTACATATCTACGTCATGCCATTCACTAACGAATTAGCCAAGTCGGAAATCATACGAAAATATTAACCATTTAAACTTTGAATACATTTCAATACATCCACGTACCTAATAGCCAATGGAAAATTCAAATGTTAACAACATAATTTATCAACTTATATCAAATTCATACATCGGCAATTACATTTTAATTAATTCACCCTTAATCGAGCGAATTTCCCGACGCGTACGCGTACATCATATATGTAAACAGCGAAACTGTCTATTATAGCGAATCGCAATCCAATTTAGTACGACTGTCGATCGACGAACACTTTAGGATATACTTGCACGTACATTTTATGTTGCTGTGAATGTACGAAAATTTGTTACATTTTAAAATTTAATTAAAAAAATATCATCTATTGCAATTTATGTAATGTTAACAGGAAGGATAAAGCTTTTACGACCTAGTTTAAAGTTTTAATGTTTATCCTTATATGAAAATAAAAGAATTTATTTCGAATGAAATGAAATAATAATTTTAAACTATCGACAAGTGAAACAACTAGTAACTGAATGAAGCAAGTGGGAAATGATAACTTTATCGAGAAAGCATATTCGGGTTCGAGTAACTTCAGGAGAAGCTTCGCATGTCACATTAACATTTAACGGAAAATTTACATTTAATAACGTCAAAGATATATTGTATTATGGAACGACACCTTTCAAGAAATAAATATTTGTTACGAAAGAACAGAATATATTGTTCCATCAGATAATACTATATGATTACCAGTAAAATTCCGAAATGAAATTTCAAATATCGCATTTATAATTCTTATATGTGATACTAGTCATTATATGAATAAGATTATGTTTTGTTAGCTTGAAATTCTTTGTTGAAGAAGCATGTCAATATTCGACCTTTTCTTTATGATCATATGGGAAAAAGTTTGAATTTTTTTAATATTAATTTTGAAGTCATATGCAGCATCGATATATCACGGTCATAATTAATATTGCCAACTTTTTGATCGTCATTATCAGTCAGTCAAATTCTGCACACAATTCACTATTAAGTCAAATTTGTAATTCCTCGTCTAATTCTTTTTTCTAAATTTCCGGGAGAATTTAGCATTCATCCGGGATAAGGGACTGCAGTTCCAATTCCGGAACAATCCCAGCCAATCTGGAACAGTTGGTAACACTAGACTCTTAATCAGAATTTTTCTTATGAAAAAAGACTTAAAACACAAAATTTTACACGTAGGCGATACAAATACGCTGTCGTTTTTCACTTGAAATATAATTTGTGTGTAAATTCAATGCGTTCAAAGAGATATAAAAATTCAAATATATCTAGACATAATTAAGTAAAATTTGTGATTATTTTTTAAATTTCGGGAGTCAAAACTCCCATGAATCCAACTGGTTACGCCATTATTACGTAAACATTACGAAATATATTGTCGATTTTGTTTGTTTCCCTGTAAATATTTTACATCGCATTGAGTTAATATTGTAGATAAAATCTTCAAGATTGACACTGCATCACTAAAACACCCATTTTATCTGAGTTAATCTAGAAATTAGTAATTAAGCGCGACAAGGTATACTTTTTCTCTTAACCAATATTCAAATACAGTTTTACCGTTCCACACAGCTGACGGCTTTAGTTCACTATATCTCTATCTCTTTCGGGTAACGTTTTTGTTCTCGCTATTGTGATTTCGGGTGTTATCTCTGTGACCATAGTATTTATGTTGATTTCGGTACAAAAGCTACTTTTCGCATTTTTTTGTTTTTGATTAGTGTAATTAACAAACCATGTCTCAAGATTATATTTTTTATGATTAATAATAATAAATGTATATATGTAGTGTAGTTAAATTTTGAGATCAGTAAATATTTTGATTGAAGTGGTCACCTTAATTTCAAGAGTATTTTTTTTTAATAAATCTAGAGATCGTCAAACTGCGGAGCTTGAAACGATTTATTGTAAGATACAAAATTTATTTATTTTATCGTCGATTACTAATTATTTTATGTATAATACATTAATGCTAGATGTAATTAATTTGAGTGATTTATACAAAAATCCGGATTTTTTTTTTCTCCGAGTAGACGGCATACCCACTGCGGAAAACTCTACGAAACCTCCCGCAAAACAAAACCGCCATCATGGACTTCGCACATACATGCACAGCAACCTACAACCCCGACACCAACACTCACGCGTCACGTGCGAGCCGACGCGCGCGTTATTATGACTACGGTTGAACTGTAACGACGTGTTTGCATAGCACTCTCCTCTCGGCACACTACTTCATTACGAATTTACGTTATTTGCAGAGTTGCGAACTCCGAGCCAGCCATCACTAATTCACGCCGCGGCCGCGGCGAGGGCCTCCGGTCGGCCGCCATCAATTCTTGACGAGATTTTCGCGGAATGTTGCCGTGAAAAAGGCGTCGGTTCGCGGAGTGGTCGATCGGGGTTGGAATTTCCCGTGTGCATCGATCTGGGGTTGAAATATTGAATGGCGCCTTGTCCTTGCGGGGCGGAATGTTGCGTGATGGTTTTGTGTGGTTCTTTGAGCTTTTGATGTTTTTTTAATGGGGAGTTGTGATTGTTTTTGGTTTTTATGTGTTTTGTATAGTATGTATTATAAAATGTAAAAAAAATTATATGAGGTAATGTATCGATAGTTGAACGTGTATATGTGGTTGACTGTTTTTTAGAAAAACGTAAAAATTAAGATTTTTAACCTTTCCTTACCGGTGATGTCTATCTTCTACACATTGCTCTAATAACCATCAATATCTCTACAATTATAATAAATACAAGGTTAATATTTTAGGCATTCCTCCATAATATATTTACGCATTGATTTAAAAAATAATATTATAATCAGAATTTATCGAGTACATTTAAGCTATTTTGTGAACAAATTCGCGTAAAACACAGCCTTGAGCTCAATGTACGTACATATTCGCATCTCACTCTTGCATACTTCACTGTAGAAGTGTGAGTAGCTCAACGTTCTCAGTCGTGAGTGGGGGGCATTCTCATCTTTAGTACGCAATGGCTTTTGAGCCTTCAACTGAAATGGACCTATGCCCATTTCGTGAGCGTTGCCAGATGGTTTTTTAATGATTTTAGCAAATAAATTACAATTATTATAATTTTTTACTTCAATTATCAGCTATGAATTTTTTCATTTTTCCGATTTTAAATCGCTAATTTTTAAATGTGTAGTGACTATCCAACACCGGAACGCGCGTTTTTTTTTTAGCACCGTAAGGGGAAGGTTAAAGACGATAAACTTCTGGAAAGGGTGCTATAGATAAGATGTAATGAACGGCTAATCATTGATTGCATCCTTTCTGAAAGATTATTGTCTTTAATGTTATGAATACAATTTTTTGTAATAATTTCGTAATGCAACATTTAACGGTAACATTCCTAGCATTGTCTTTTTTTTAGATACCTTTTTCGGAATCGTTATGTCTTATTTAATATTGCAATGTACTGCTTCCCAAAAAAACATCGTTTTTTTGACCGATCCTTCTTAGTTATTGTTGTGTAGATATTTTCTGTAAAAGAAGGATTCGAACTGTTATTTATTTATGAGTCATTGTATTGCACCGCTGTCTAAAGCATCACATATATGACATTAAAAACTTAAACTTTTACGTTTTTTTGAGAAGTTGTCAACCACAGGTACATAGTCAAATGGATATGTTGAAAATGTAAATGGATATTGAACAATAAACATTATGGAAAAAAATTATTGTATATGAAGTTCAAAATTTTTGTTACAGCATTATATTTATGAGAAAATAATAAAAATATGATTTATGTCAGATTTTCAGGTGTTATTATAGTCAATGTAAACTATGTTTTATAAGATTAATTATACTAAATGATTTTTAAATTAAGATCAGGATATGGGAATTCCCAATTTATTGATATGAAATTAATCGATGTTGTTCTGACATTGATGAGGATTTATTAATTTAGATTATGTATTGTAATCTAATTACAAAAGATAAAAGATATTTTGAATTTTATAAGATTTACTAATATTGATATTATTTGTTTTATTTTGCTTCCTAATGAAGAAAATATAATATTATACACAGAGAAAATTATATTTCACATATTGCCCGTCATTTCTATATTTGATATGCAAATTTGAAAATACCGCATTACGAACACTTTTAATATTATAAGAGTAAACGTTAATACACCATTAAATTGAAACATAAACGTTAAATTTTCACCCAGCCATTCTGGTATCCATCTAAATCCACAATGTAAAGCAAAAAATTAAACACAACACAATTACAAACAAAATATACGATTTTTTCATAACTGAAACAATATTTCTGAAACCCACGACCCGAGCTATAGTTCCGTAATGAAAAGGGGTTCCTTGAAAAAGTAATAACGTTTTTAATTTAAATATTCACTTTAACGACGATATAAAACATACGCCATTATCACCGGGCCACATTCTTAATGAATATTTACACGCGACACGATAATTTTCCACCCTGGACCCGAATCAAGATCGTAAAAGTTCCACGTTCGCTCATGGGAAATTAAACCGCGATAGATCATTAATTTAGACATTTGGTACAAAATATTATGGCGCAAAACGAATCCAGATTTCGGATTGCGTATTTACAAAACGGGCCGTAATTATATTCAAATAGAGGAAGCGCGGCCGACTTGCAAAATTTAATATTGTATATTCAAGATAAGACGGGAACTCGATTCTGCAAACTTGTTTTAAGGACATATTTCGCATTCGGATCGAAAGCGTTATTTTGGGATATTAAAAAATCCTGTTTCCGAAAATACGCTATAAACGAAACTCGGCGGTCCTGATTGGAAACGTTCACTTCTATTTGAATAAATTTGAATATTGTCGGCTTAGATGCGATGGAGAAAAATTAAATCGGTGATATTAAAGGAATACAAATTCGATATAATCTTCGTCGAATATGATTTTTTTAGAAAATATTAAGACGATGCATAAATTATGTTTCGGGCGAAGTTTCGCGTTGGCGAAACTCAATGCGGCGATCCGAAAATTCTCGAGAGCGATTCGCGAAATTTGAAAATGCTGACATTTTGATATTTGACGCGATACTAATTCCAACAACTGAAAATATGCGAAGTAATATTTTTTTGACAGTCATAATAATTATTTTTTCGGGTATTCGAAAAGTCAATAACCAATATATAGAAAAATCGTTTTCATTTTTATATCAATCTTAAAACTGACAATTTATCTAAAAAAAATCAATAATAAATATAAACTATACAGTTAATAAGCATAGAATACATTTCTCATTTTGAAACAGAGAATAATAGGTCGCTTACCAGACAACAGTATTGCACATATTGAGGACGATTCGCATTGCAAAACCGTATAGGTGTTTGTAAATGAAGCTCGGAAAATGCATCTCAAGTTTTGCGGAAAATTTTCAAAACTCAATGAAGTTTCGCAGAACCAAACGCGATAGAAAATAATTTCAATCTCGTATTATTCAACAGGTGTACGAAGTACTTTATTGTAACGGGTTTTAAGTTTATCTGCATGCCCGATTAAATTATTTTCGCAAAGCCTTTCACAAAAAGTGAAAAGCGATCGTTTTATTAAAAGTAATTTAAAAAAGTATTCAATCCATTTTGAATTTAAAAACATATTTTTATGTATTTAAATGTGCATCTAATTCAGAGACGATTCAAAAATATACAGAAACCTTTGAATATTTGCATAAAAATTTTTCTTTAAATAGAATCTTTTCAAAATTGAATTTTTTATATAAAGACACATTAAAATACCTACATAAACCTGTCTGACATATAATATGAAAAAACGCACCATCGTCCAATCTCAAACGAAATTGAATCTATCCGTTTCGACCGTGAATGCACATGTCTTAACATCAATCATGTTCATCGTGCACTTTAGAACGACACTTAATCCTCTGTATGCATATTTCTAGCAAATGGTAATACAAGTAAACCGTCTAGACAAGATTTTAATTAAAAACCGTCAAAAGCGACAGTCGATTTATAAATTTTCCCATCGTGCCTCGCAAGTTTTAGACAACCGAATATTCATTAGTTCGCGCGATGTATTTTCGTTATTAAATTGATCAATTAAAACGTTGAACGAAGAAGATCCATCGATATGTCGACCATTTAGCAAAGTGCTAACCTATTTATTCATACGAAACGCAGACGCCAAATTGATTAAAATACTGACCCAATAAGCGTCCCCGAAAATTTATTTATATATAGAAATTTCATCGAAAAGGCGGCTCGATTCATATAAAAACTTAATCAACCTGTCAAACGGCCATCTCTTTTCGACCGCCTATTTATAACAAACAGCGCATTATCGATTCCGACAAATTCGAAAGCGATAAGTCGAATTTTCAAATACCGAAACTGACAATAAGCTAGCGATCGATCATATCGGATCGTCGTCGTTTATTGAGCGCGTGGGATTTCGATTTATTAATAGACAGAGCCAAGAATTGAGTCGTTTGTTCTATTGAACTTGAACACTTGTACTTGAGCCGTTTGTTACATACTGTTTGTCAGTGACATCGATTCTAACCGAGCGATAAGTTATCGCTAACTGCAATATCTGGGTCGTTGTTGAACGTTGACCAATTTGTGAATGCGCATGTTGAATGTTCTTAGATGGTGCGTTTTCTGGATATTGATTCTGGAATTGTTCGACAAATATATAAAAGTTTGTAGATATACGATTCGTTAGTATATTTTAAACGATTCTAAAAGATTTTCATTCAATAGTACCTAGTATTGATTTTTTTGCATGTGCAAAAAACTTGGTTCAATATCATTTTCGTATGTAAATGTTATTATATTTAATGACAATTTATATTTTTTATAGATATTGATCCTGGAATTGTTTAGTAAATATGTAGAGAAGTTATTTTTTTTTTGGCAAGCTTAAAGCTCTGCTTGTTACGAACAAGACTAAAAGAGATTATTGATGTATGATTCTTTGGTAAATACTGAGAGATTCAATAGTAGAAGTTGAATGTTTCTGTATATTTAATAAAATTGTGTGTATGTATATTGTTTAGTAAGGATTTTGGCTAAACAATTTCTCGTTCGTTGTTACATATGCATTGTGTTACGAGTTATTATATTATATACGCTATGAATTCGAAGGTTAAATTGTTGGAGCGTTAAATGAATAGACTTACATGAAATATTCAAATTATTTTGTGTTTGACAGAAATTTAACTTTATTGTTTATATATAAACTTTGATAGAAAAATTAGTATCTTGAAATTAACTGAATCATAAATAATACAATAGAAACGTAAATTCGAATTCGAACGATTACTTCTCTATTATCTGGATTTATACAATGTAAAAGAATTTTTGTAGAAGATTTTGTGAATTGTATTTTGTGTGCCAGTTTTAAGTTTTTAAATCGATATTTGTTTGCTGCATAGTTTACCCTTTTCTATCTGGAAACTAGTAACAAGTTCAATTGAAATGATTTATATATCATTCGCCAAAGTCTATTTCCGGAAACGAATGGAACGATACTGAAACTTCATTCGTTTTGTATCTGAAAAATCCAATTGAACTTAGTCGACCTAAAAGCTACGTCGGTTGCTATTTTTTCCATTTATATCTTTCAGAACATTTATAATGTGTTTTGAAGAAATAAAACGAAACAGGAAAACATTTTTTTGAATTCCTTGCATTGCTTAATTTCCTTTGCGATCGAAATCTATTAAGGAAGTTGTGATTATGAGAATTATTACAACATTAAAAATCAATTACAAATTTTGATTAAATTAATTAAATTTGATTGTCATGTCGTATTATGCTTAATTCTGCATGATAAATCTAGAATAAATCGTTCATAAAACTATTTTGTCAAAAATTTTCAAGTCTAATCAAATACATTTGACAATTTCAATAAAAAAAATTAATTATCTTACATAAAACAATAACACAATTTTACCCTAATATATTTTTTTTTTCAAGACGTCCACTGGATGTTGTCTCCAATTAGTTGGCATTGTGGTAAAGCTCTTCGTCGGCATAGACAAATCCCACGCAGTACATAATGATATAATGTATGAAATAGAGCCTCCGTTTCGCCAAGAATGGAAATTTATTCAAATTAGGCTAGTAGCGAGTTATAAGGTGGAAGTGCGAGGCGTTTCCAGGATATAGCGCGTTAAATTACGAATCTCTCCCAGTTTGCCATAATACGTATGTGGGAAGCAAATTAAGGTTCTCTATCAAAATTTGATTGAAATTCATTGATTTTAACGCATAATGCAATAAATTTTTACTGTGGGTCATTTGACGCGACTTTCGTATATAATAAATCGAATCAATATCCATAAAAGGATTGCATGAACCGAATCCGATAGGAATGAAATGGGAATTTAACGAAAGCGGGAATTTTATGATTTCAATATGCAATTCGTGCGTGTCTATCGTCCGACACGTGTCGCAACACGCATTTGCGAACTCGCTAAAATCACGTACGGAAAATTTTATTAGCCCCTGTAATCCGATGGAGTGTATATTGTTTATTTTATATAATTAAGCCTCTCGTTTTGCGGTTTTATGTGAAAACGTTTCGGAATATTTCGAATTCGTAAAACGTATTTCGAATAATTGAATTAGGAAAAATTTTGCTATTTAAGTAAATATGCTATGAAAGAATAGAAAAACTTCCATAATTGGAATAAAATAATAATAGAGCTAAGTATTGTGGAATACATCGGTTTCGTCTGATTACCAAAGATAAGCATTGTATGACCTTGTTAATGAATGAATACGACTTCATACCATAAATCTTAAGCTATACAAGATTATTCCAGTTATATAATAATTCCGGTATCAGGACATATACCCCTTGGACAAATACCCCCGGAAATAAATCCCCCGACAAAACCTTTTGGACAATAACCCCCCCGTGCAAATGATTCCCATGGCATTAACCCCCATATGAAAACCTCACCATGGATAAAAACAAGTATTTTATATAAATTGTCAGTGTTTACAATAAAAAGTCAATACTAATTTATTTCAGTTAAAAATGTAGATTCTTTAAAATATAAAGAAATGTAAATTTATAATGCCTGTGATTGATCGTGTCATACACGAATTGCGTCCGTTTTGACATTTCATAATTTGATTTTGTTTTTCGATAAAATTATTATTAATTTCACTCAATCAAAAAAACGATGCAAAGTTTATATATTATATTAAAATAAACCACCATAAAACAATCGTTGATTTAATATTTCATTTTTTTATTATTAAAAGATTTTTAAGGAATTTTTATTCATGACGGTGGATTAATTATGTATTACGGATTTTTTGCACGGGATGTGGTTAATGTCCAGGAAGTTTGTGTTCAGAGGGTTTGTGTTCAGGGAGTATATGACCTAGAACTAATAATACCGTCGTTTATATCCCATATATATAATGGCGGATTTCTGTGTGTGTCTGTTCGATGACGCTCGCGACTATGGTCTTTATGCGTACACAGTTATCGTCTATAATATGATGCTTATTACATACTAACTACTGACTTTTACTTTATAACGTCTGGTGACAATAACAAATGAAATATTTTGATTTTATTAATCAAACATTAAATATTCAAATCGGGTACACATTTCGGTTTCACACAATCGGGTTTTCCCATTTTATCGTTTTCCGTTTCTCAACAAATCCACAGCCGATGTTATTAACATCGGGCAAATTTACTAGTAAAAAAGTGATATAAAAAAAAACTACATTTTATTATACACTATAGACGTTATATTGAGATAACACTGTTAAACTTTCCATTGAAATTCTCTTCTATTTACAAAAATTCAAAACGTAACCTTGCACATATTCACAAACATTTTCCAACAATACCAACATTAGACTATTGTGCCATCGGTGGAAAAACTCCACGGTCGATCGGATGATACACATGTCATCTCACGTAACAACGTACACGGGGAGGCTTTACGTGACTCGTGCGACCACCCGCGGCTCACCCAGCAGGGAATGCTAATTCGCATTTATATCGCACAATACGCATTCGAATATTATTTCGTTCTGTTGGCAGAATTGTGTGCAGAATATTCGACGATGGTGAAAATTTCATTGCGGGTATATGTTGCGTAATTCGGGACGATGAAATTTCGCTTTAATACCATATGGGAAAGTCTGAAAAATGATTGTAGTGTTGCTTATTCGATTTGATTCATTTAATTGAAGAGATAATTGTTTATTTTTATTGAAAGAGTTCAACCGTTTTAATTGTTAGTTAACGATTCGAAGCAAAACTAATTTCAGATAAACGTTGTATTGAAAAGTGATTTTTGTTTTATTTTTTGTTAATTTCACAAATGAATGAATGAATTTTATGTATGTCCCAGTCCAAGTGTATTTCAGTCCGTGTATATTTGAATCAGTTTTATATACCTGTTACAATTTGAGTGTCCACTTCGTTTGTGCACGAACAAACTAGTCTGTTTATTCACCTTCTAAACACTCTAGTCCAATTGTTAGTGTGGTACGAAAATTTAAGTTGTTTGCACTCAGATAACGCTCTTATGTTAAATATCAATAAGGTGGAAATTGGTATGTCGATTAATGATCGATAAATACACTTAGTGTCTGCCTGTCGTGTGAGTTTAAACTTCGAGAGTTTGTTTTGAACACGTTTTCGCAACTCAAGCTAAAACGCTAACCCAACCTAACCCAAGCATGATACTTAAGACGTCTGTTTTTAGTTTAGACGCAATTATATGGCGGTAAAATTTGACAGTTAACATTCAAACTAAAATCGATATTTTGAGCATACCCATACCAGTATGGGTATAAATAAACAAAAGTGAACACTTGAACTGTGAAGTATACACTTTTTGAGTTGGGTTAGGGTTTTTCGGCAATTTCCTTTATTTCGATCGAAACTTTGGATTAGATTAGATTAGGTTGGATTTGATGAAATATACATTGAAAAATATATTACGTATAAATTGATTATATTTATATCGAGCAAATTGCAATTTATGCATTGTGAAATTTTGTTTTGGAAGAGATATCGAAAAAATGTGTTTTATATATCTTGTATATGACATTTACGAACGGCCCATCGTGTATTTCGTACTAGAGAGTCCCTCGTCGTGTTTGTCTTTTATTAAAATTGGATACATTCCAGGAGATATGCTTTAAAGAAAATAGGAAGAAAAAAGTTTATCGAATGCGTTGCGATGCCGAAAGCGACTTCTTAGATTTTCCCGGGCAAAATCCGATATTGCGATAGTTTTCCCGATATAAGTGACATTTTGTATGCGTAGCTATGCTGTTTGCATTGTGTCCGTATTATATTGGCAACGTTACAGTCTTGAAATACGACATTGTCATATAATAAAATGCTTGAGTTTCATAGCGGACTTCCCATTAAGAGAAAACATCGTGCGACATACAATACAAATCTCAACAGACCGAACGCCACAATTTCGACATTTCCCTCAAGGGTTATATTTTAAATTCGTACTATTTCCAAAAGTCTAATATAGAAAATGGTTTCGTTAACATATTCGTACGCTGGAAATAATGGTGCACTTTGAACGAGACCGCATTTAAGCTTGCAAACCGCATAATGCCCCGTTTGCAGTCCAACAGTGGGGTATTCCTTTTTGGCGCAATGAAAGAGTCGAACAAAAGGAAAGTTTTCCAATATGGGGGACGACTGCATTGAAAGCCTTTTTCCGCGGAGGAAAAAATCAATGGAGGAATCCGCCTGATTTTTTTTTCTTTATTTTTTCTTTCTCACCAGCTTTCGAGCTTCGCTATTTTATGGGACAATTGAATTTCAACGAGCGCCGTTTGACGTCGATTCGCCTTTTTATTGCTACACAGACAGTTCTCGAGCTATTGTGTTTTTTTATTATGTATTATGCGAATGTGATATTTTCTTGCTTGTACGAATTTTTTCCGCACAGTTATAGCTTGTTTCGATTTAATTGTGCATCATTGTAATATACAATTCGAAGTTGTCAAAGAAAATGGATTTGATGAAATCGGATTTGTCTTTAATGGATATGTTGAAACAGTAGTAGAATCTTAACGATGTCAAATAAATAGCGTTTAAACTTAAATTGTATAATACTTTAATAGCACAAAGTAATCGCTCCATCTTAATCTATAGCGTAAAACAAATTAAATCCCAAAATAGACAATAACTTCTAAGAAATTCGCATATAGTAAATATTTCGTCAAATTTATTGTGAGATTCTCGTTATATTTACTAAAATAGTCAAGGACTTGAATTAAAATGTATTTCCGTTTACCAAAGTACGTATATTTTATGAACAGTAAAAAGCGTTTAAAAGTCGTGATTTTTCGTAACATTAAATTTTTACTGGTATCGTAAAATTTACGATAAATCCTTGCAGATATTGATAAATGTTTGCCGACACTCACAAACAATCGAAATTATAAAGATAATCCACATATCGTTCGTAATATTCATTCGATTACATAAATACTTGATTGATTCAGTAATATATATTATAATATTTTTTTTTTACCCAATTATAAAAAAATCGATTGTTAAATGATTTTGGATCGATTTTAATAACAATCTTATTATATTAACCATAAAAATTTTCGTCAATAAACGTTATGAGTATGCAATATAAATTATTAGAAGCTCTCGTTTAAAATAGTTCACGGAAAATGGGTCAAGCGATGTTGCACTCGACATTTCGCCGCATTAAATTATCAGAGTTTTTAGAGCGAACTTCGTTTTATTCTACGGAAAAGTTGAAGATTGCTTCTCGAACGAGTTTCTTTTCCGCAAGTTCACATTCAACTTGTCGCCGGCGAGTTTTTAATTCGTTTCCGAACCGTTCGTTATTTACGTCCGAATAAACGACGTTTCGGCCCATCGAAGACTCCTCCATTATGCGACACGTGTATTATACGATATATTGTGTGTGCAACATGGTTCAGGTAGGTGGATTCAATGAAATTCAATTGATGCAAATCTGGAACGTCGGCGTAACGAGGAAAACTTGCAGACTGCAACAACGAGGTGCTGGAAATTGAAAACGACGTGTCTACTGTGCTCGGATTGAATTTGTATACTGGAAATGTCGTGGAATGGAAATCTTTTGCCTCAGCTTACTTATTTTGTGCAACAAAGATGGTGGTGATGAATTTGCATTATTGGATTTTGAAAAGTGTAATGAGAAATTTCTTTTGTGTCGGCAATTTGTCGGAATTGATTGAGATGAATTGCGGGCGATTCAGAAAACACAAGATCAAAAGATAATAAACTTGTGAAAATATGACAGTGAATAAAAATTTTGAAAAGATCGGAACGTGCATGCAAAACACTATTTATGAGATGCAATCAATAAACGTAACGATTCAAACATAAATACAAATTTTAAATAAAAATTTTCATTTGATAAATATAATACATAGAGTTAATATCTATCACATGTAACGTAACTAAACGTCATTTATAGTACTGTCGACGATTCGAATTTTTTTCTTTGATTTAAAAAGAATAAACACTTTGTAATTTCCTTAATATAATATCACTAGTAGGTATATAGGCCCAATGTTAATAACATCGGCTGTGGATTTGTTAAGAAACGGAAAACGATAAAATGTGAAAACCCGAT
>JAOXNN020000053.1:444709-485321 GCA_028571205.2 Hydropsyche betteni | reverse complement strand
ATCGTGAATTATAAATTGATTAATTCAAATCGAGTACGGGCATCGGGTAGCCTATATGTCACAAACAAATAAATGAATTATTTTGATTTTATTAATTAAATATTAAATATTCAAATCGGGTACGGGTATCGACTTTAAAATAAACTCGTACATATCCCGATGTTATTAACATCGGTCCTATATACAATGTAGTTATAATATGCATTAAACTAGGTTAGTAATGGATTCGTATAATAACAGTCAAAAATTTGCATTTGAAGGTTAATTTTCAATACATAATGATGTTTTTAATATAAAAAAATGATAGAATATTCCATAAAAAATAATTAAATTCAGATTTTATCATACAATTTTATGATCGCAAAGTAACTTTTAAACTCAGTTTAAGCACTCGTTTCTTTCACATTATGAAGTTAATGACATATTTGAGTTGCAAGGATATTTTTGTAACTTTTATTGTGATTTTTTTAAATTGATCATTATTATAAAAGGCATGTTGTGAGTTCAACGATTCTGGATAAGATTTCATCTTTTGCATGGAGACTATCAAACAGAATAAACATGATCGTATTCAAAGTAAACTATGGTTCTATGTGCTTTCACGTGATCAAATTTCCGGTACTAAAAATAGTTTATAATCCAAGAAACAAAGTAGCAAAACAATATTCGCACCACCACAATAAACTCAAAAGGCAAAGGAGTAGATTAAAGGCAATAAATAAATGTTTCATATCGATATAAAAGAGCAAAGTTGGTGTGACATTGTCGACGAAACCTTCTGAAAACCACATATGTACTCAACAGTATGTAAATTTTCATTATATTATATAATGCAAGCTCGACTTTTGTGCACTTTGTGTGGATACTTCGAGTGCAACTTTTGTATATGCGTCGTACAAAAGCAAATTTATTATTCTTTTACAAAGAAATGTTGATGGAATTTTGAAATATTCAATTTTTATATACTGACGTGTTATCTCGTGCCCTAAGCAGTGATTGTCCTATTCTTGCGAGCAATTCATAAACAGCTTCAGGATCTGGATCGGATTCTACTTCACTGTAATAGTTGGGTTGCCTGAAAAGTAAAAACACGTGAATATACATCATATAAATCTTGATTTGACACAAACAAAAATACGAACTTTTTCAATATACACGTTCGGGAATAGGAACAAGCCATAAGCGAATATAAATAACAATTAACCACACGTTTCACCGCTCGCGTTTCCAACAACTCTCATAACTAACATCACGGAAAATACAAGCGTGAAAAAGAGAAAATATTGTGAAAAAAAAAAATAAAAATAAAAAAAACGAAACGTAATGCATTTCAGCTACACGCTTTTGCCATTCTCTTACCCCGTTGCGACCGTATTGGAAAAGGGTCGATTTTTATTTATCGCCGAGTACGTATCGGCGTTCATTTCGACGTCGATGTCTCTAATTTTACAAGTTCGACTGTGTAATTGAATCTTTTCGTAATGGTCCACGTTTAGGGTTACACGAGCAAACAAAATTACGAGAAACCGAAACGAGATAGTTGATTGAGCACGGCGTCGAGACGAAAAACCGCACATTTTCGCACATCGAGCGAAAATATCTCATCGTGTCAAAAAAACGTGGGCATTAATCTTTTCTTTACCTTTGAACCTTTGATATTTTCGATGTTTGTGTCATAAAATCTATTGAGGCCATATTTTGCGGCGAAATACCGATTAATGATGGAAAAATCGTCATCGCTCTTATGCTCGAGTATTAATATTAAATAATTCGGTATGAGTTGAATTTGAAAGCTTGAACTTTTGTCTTATGTCGCAGCTATACATGAGTTTATATCATTTTGAAATTTATTATGAAAATTTTTTTTTACATCGAATACGTTATGAATGCGTAATGCCGTGGTAACGAGTTTCATATAATAAAACGATATCGTTGAAACACGACATATTCACAAACGATGTATAATACTTTTGAGGCAAGTGTGTATACTAGTATATATATATACTTAGAATGAAGTTGTGATGCAAATACATTTTGATGCCGAACAAATTAAGTTATGTCGGTGAGCAAGACGCTCCCGCTAATTACAGGTGAGAAATTGTTACAGTTGCCATATAACATGTGCGGTCCCAAATGGAACATATAAACATATCCTGTTGACATTCTGTTACATAATAATAACAAATTAACTTTGGTTACTTCTGAAATAATGAATGAGTTTATATTTTCAAAATAAACTATATTAAAAAAGAATATATTCGTTTTGACAAATGAAGGAAATTGGCTTTATTTCTGAGTATGAGTGTATAGAATTTTCGATAAGGGAATAGTAAGGGTTGTTACACAGTTTGATTTGAAACTTTAATAAGGCTATGTACATAGTAAGTAACGAGTTGTAAACATGGTCACAATGGGTTGCAATATTGAAAAGTTTCTGTCGAATACGGTATGATACAAGAACATGGGCGTTTATGTGAGAAACTTTTGCAAAATTTATATGAAAATCATAATCTAGATAAGCTGTATGAAGAGTATGTGAATTTTATCGTTATTCAAGAAAAGTTCATTAACTTTTGACAAAATAAGATGTTATTTTTGATGAAAATTTGTGCTATAAAGCAAAATATAATCTTAGATGCAACGCGGTATTAAGATTTTTTGTTCAAATGCATTCGTATAAGAAATTTTGCAATCAACTTTCCTTTTGTTCTCGCGACGTTATTTCAACGACCAGCATTCTAAAACGAGTTGCCATAATTGAAATACGCAAAAAACAATGAAATTAATTTAACTTAACCATTGCGTTCCCGTCACTAGCACTATGCGGGAAACGAGCGCTTACAAAACATCGATTCCATTCCATTATGGTTTTCATTTCACTTCCGAGAACACATCGAAGATATTTTCAACACGAACAAATTTCTACCAACACCCATAAATTTCCACAAAATTACTCATCGGAACTAAGCCGCAACATCGCGCAAACACTTTTCACATTCAATTACCCCAAACGCTCAATTTGAATTTATAACCGACATCAAATTTCGATAATTCATCATTCGAAACGGCACGTATTCGAATCTAAATAGAATCACCTGTAAATTAGTCTCGAGGTGTCAAATTCGAATACAAAGCGCGCGCAGACTTAATCAACGTTTGCAGAATCGAATCATCGTTAGTTGCCGTCACAACATCATCGCGATAGCTAATTGATATATAATTTATAGGCTTTGTATGAATATGTATCATTTTGCTTACCCAGAGAGGGGAACAGGTTGGGCTTCGCAGACCAATGTGAAGAATGTGGCGAGTAAGAGGGCGGCCGGGATCAGTACGTGAGCGTTGACTTGCATCTTGATGTTTGTTTGGTTTTTGTCTGAAAATAATACATTTATAAATATTAATATAAATTTTAAGTTGGCAAATTGATGATGATGGATATTGAAAATATTTTGAATAAATAATAAAGTTGAATAAGTCGATTAATAACTTTATAATGCGTCAATCAAATTCGTGAATCATGCAGTTTTTATAATTTCAATTGATTTTTAAAAATAGTCACAAATTTTGTACGAATCAATCAATTTACAATAATATTTTCATACACTGCTCAAACTTATATACATTAATCTGATATATAAGATAATTGTACTGAATTATTTGATTAGATTCCGGCGATTATGTTTTTCCGATTAAGAGCGTCCCCGTTGATAGTTAGAGCTTTGACAGAGACGTTTTCGTTATCTTTTAATTATTTCATGTGTCTAAGCCTGTGTGTGCACGTTTTGTTCAGTAATAACAGTATCTTAATTAAATCAGAGAACCGATCGCATGCCCGTATGTACAATATAATAAATTTCAATTAAAAATTGTTTATATTATCGTTGATCGATCATTTTGAAAGTGTACATGGTCGTTGTTTAAAAATATATTCCAAACCTTATTATAGCTAAAATATTAAGTGGAAACTTAAATAAACCGCCAAAGTAATTGATTTTAAAAATATATAAATTTTATACATGTTGAAAATATCCCTGATGAACGGAAGGTAAATTTTCCAATAAATCGCTTATATCATTTACGACGGTCGATTAAACCTACCACATTTTCTCGCGGTAAACCTTTAACGTAATACTGTAAATTGCGATAAACACACACAACAAACACTATAAAAAGTCTCCGACAAAATACGTACGGAATAAATCGAGCCGATCTCGACAACGATCAAATTTGTTTTTGTATCGAATTTTTCATAATTGCCCATCAAGCGTTTCACTAATGGCCATAACACGTTCGGAATCGTCCTCAGATGACGTCGCACGCGACAGGATTTGAATAATCCTTCAGCGCGCCAAATTACTGCCTTCCCCCTTTCCCGCTGTACTACACATATTTCCCCCTCTAGTCCTGATCCTTTCCCGCTAATATGTCGGGATTATCGCTTAGAGGATTTCGCGAGGAAAATAGAAGACGCGGTTCTGAGGTTCTGTCGCAAATATCGAGTGTCTTTTTGATGAGGATACAAAGTTGGAATGGCATGTTGAGATGTTTGGGTTTTTTCATTAGTGGTAAGGTTTCAAAACGAAGTGAAAATTATCTGGGTTCGAGTTCGTATGAAATAATATTGTTTTGAAAGAAATAGCAATTGGAAGCTTATACTTTTATTCGTTGAAATTTCACACAATTTTTCGCGCTTACTGCAATGCTTTGACACATTGTTAGTACAAAGAATTTTGTCTTGCCTCGATTCTAAAAATAACAGTTGACTTTTCTAGCTTCAATATGACGACTTTCTAGATTTTCAACGTTCCTTATATTCGCAAGATACAAATAAAAATTTGAAAAATATATAATAATACAAAGTCTGATACAGGCTTCGCACAGAATAACCAATTAATGAACAGTCTGAGATTTTTCTTTATTATTTATTTATAAATTTGTATTATATTTAACGTGCGTTCTACGTGTGAAGTCCTTATAATGGAATCATTGTTCGGAATAAAAAGAAAATTCAAGAAATAAACGTGATAAGAATGGAAAATCTGTCCCATATTTGTACTTTGAATTTCCTTTTCTGAATTGGTTATCGAAACACGTCACACTTTTTTTCAGTATCGCTGAAATCTTCTTGGCCTGGGGCCTCGATATTCAGACCTTATCGGAAACGCAGATTACTCGATCGAAACCGATGTAGCTTTTGTTTTTTTTTTCGGAAAATCGAGGAAAAAACGTATGATTTCTAGTGTAGCAAAAAATTTTTTTTGAGAAATAAAGTATTTTTTGTTTGCATTTTGTGACAATTTTTATTTAATTTTAAGACAGATTACGTGTTATTTATCGTTGACAACTTTATATTGTTTATTATATTTATGTTATATTAAAATATAACTCAATTATTGAATTGATGGATGAACGTAATTTAATAACTCTTAAAATTTTCGTATCATTGAATTTACAAATTGTAAAGGAAACAGAAAAAAATGAAGGAAGGACGGGTTATTTTTTTGTTTTCTCAGATATAATTCGAATTTTTCTCAACAATAACATCCATCACAGAAACGACAGTGGAATTAATAATATCAAAAAGAATTTTTCATAAAACGATGGTGTTTAAATCACAGAAGTCCTTCTGCAATCCGTCACAAAGGGACAGCTCTCTTTGAATTATTTACGCGACATTTATTTCATTTCCTCACATTTTGTACAATTACTTTATTTATATATACATTGTATTATAAAAAATATGCTAATATAATAAGCAAATTGCAAATGAGTCCCGCGTTATTCGCAGATGACACCGAAATATTCCTATGAGAGAGATTTATGCGATTTTCGAAGATCGTTACTACAGATTATGACGAATAATAATTTGTGTACATAAGACATCAAATTTTGGCTTACAAACATAAGGAAAACTTTGTTGATTCTTAAATATTTTTTTATGAATTATTAATCAAAGTTTAGTATTTAATAAATTTGAAATTAATATCATAAAGAGGATTATTTATAATATATTTAAAATTGAATGATAACATTTCTAAATATTTGTATGAATATAATGCAAAAACAAAACATTTAATAGTTAAATATTGTTTATTATTAAGTTTAGAATTGCAAATTTTATTCATTTGATAAGTAAATAATTTCCAATGTAACAAAACAAGTAGAATATCTTCAGAAACAGCCCCCGTACAATCGCACAACCCTCACGTGAAAATTCCAATTATTCACAGTAAACTAAACGCTTGTTCGGTTTGGCAACGAATATGCAAATATATTTAGCGAAGTTCTGTTAAATCGACATCGGTATAAACAACACGATTTGTTTATACAAGAAAATCATCATCACGTACGTGTTTGACGCCCCAGGCAAAGGTCAAACAAATGTTTACTTGTCGTCCACATACCCATTGTGGTTTTATTGTTTTGGTAATAATATTGGCGGACGTGAGATGGTTCGATATGGGATTCTGAAAATTATGTTTTTCAGAATACGTTTTCTTGGTAAAGTCTGGTTTTATGGTTGCACCAGACGCTCGTATGTGTTAATGTGCAATTTCGTTATACCGGTTTTATATTAGTTAGTATCTTAATTTTTATATTCGTATGCGTTATATGATATGCGAACTTTATATGCGTATAATGAACCGTTGAGGTTTTTTTATAATATTTTTCTTTATATTATAAATTTTTTTTAACATTCATTAGGATCAATAGAATTTGATTCATTAATTAAATTATTTTTTTGAAGCTTTTCATTCGTCCTTACATTTATTTAATAACCTAATTTATGAATAACATCTGAGACTCGACCTAAATACACAAACAATAAAATCTAAAGAAATATAAAAATCAATAACACATTGGAAAATACGTTGATACATGTGATATAAAAAAGTATCTTTGATATTTATTATGGTTTTTAATGAAAAATTTTATTCGTGCATGAAGCTAAGTTGCAAGTTGGAAATTCGTATCAAGTAACTTGTATATTATTAGCGTTGCCGTCTTCACTCTCAATTTATTGCGAGTTTATTTGTAATTTATATCATGGGATTCAAGACGCAGCAAATTTTACAGCATAGTTTGCAAACCTCAGGTTTTAGCATTTCCACTGCTTAGTACACGAAAATTTTTCTAGAAAAATATTTTTATATGAACGTCTAAAGTGTGTATTTTTATTTTATAAAATTAAAAATTTTGCCTGAAATTTAATTTATCATTATAAATACAATAATCAAGTAAAATCAAAAGCATACTATATACGAAACTATTTATTAATGAATATACTATATCAAATATATGATTTACTACTTCGACCTTCGAACTCTATAATTTGATACAAATTGGAACATTGTCAACTTCCTAGAATCGAACATAAAATCATAACATAATATTTGCACATTTTCATGCTATTAATATATATCGAAGATTATGGTATATAATATAATAATTTTTACTATTAGATAAGAAATAGTAAATTTCAATGTTACGAAAATACAAAATGAAAAAAGGCATGCACATAAAATCCACATATTTTCATAATATTGTTAAGTTCCATTTATCATAATTTATGTCACTCGAAATACGAATTTCAGAAATAGGGCGAAACCTCGAATATACGCGTTGATATCACGCAAGAGCAATAAATGCAAATCTACGACGTGAAAATTCGCAAGGAAAACTTGTTACTTGTTGCTTGGGGTTTTTCCGCGTCTGTTTTAGTGCGTGGCCCAACTCGGAGCAAACTCTTCGTCTTATATACTTTTGTGTGTATGTGCGTGCTTTAAGCTTTCACATCTTAATTGCTTTATCGCACCTGAAAACTTTCATGAAACATGACCCCTGAAAATTAACGTATATATGCTTTCTAAAGGATGTTAATGCTGAAATCAAATATGAATAATATTTGTATATGTATATAGAATCAAATATATGCAAAAATTAATTTTAAAATAATATTAATCCAAACTCAAATATTTAGGCAATTAGTTAAATGTCCAAACCCAAAAATCTCAAGGCTTTGCAATAATGTTTAATGTCTAAAGCCTTTAAAGCATGCGGATGTCGCGAGGGGCGGTCACTTGTAAATATTCGATCGAATCAATCCGAAATGGAAATATTTGTGGTCGTTTTGTCCGTTTTGCGGCTTTGTAATGGAATACCCCTATTTATGCTGGTCTGTATAGGCAAATGGCTTTTTGTGTTATCGAAAAAGGGTGGATCTTGCCAAAGCAAACTTTCGCGTTTGTATTTAGAGCGATTATCTTTATGTTGTGTCTAGCGTGTGTGTGCGGTTTTTTTCGTTTCGTAATCGATACTTTATCAATTTCGTATCGAAAATTTGATAGAACGTTTCGGGGTATTTGTTTCCAATGTACATAATTCTCTTGACGATTAATATCGAAAATACAAAATGTTAAATAATTTTATTTATCGGTTCTTAATACGATTATGTATTTCTATTTAAAAAAAATCGATTTGAGTTAACATCACACATTTTTTCATAATAATTTTTGATCAATAAACTATCATTTTATACTGAAAAGAATCATATTTTTTAAATATAAAATTATATTCAAGCAAAAGATTTATAATAGTTGTTAAGTATTCATGCTAGTGGAAGTTTTTATAACGATGGCATTCATTATATTTCACCACAAAGCAGTTCTTTGTTCCACTAATAGTATTACGTATGAAACGTGCAAAGTAAGGAAAGATACTTAATTTTTAGTTTTTAAAATAAATTGACCGTAAAGACCAAGAGAGCGTAAATTTTGGAAAAATGTCCTTACGATTTGAGCTTTTATAGAAAATATAGCAGTCTGCAAGATTCAAAATTACGTTGCATCCTTTTCGGGTCAAGAACCGTAAAATTTCCTATGAGAATATCGAGCTCATTCTTAACTCTATCGTTTTGAAGTTGAAACAAGTTCAATATTTGAAATAAAAATAAATCAAAATAACAAAATCGTATATTAAATACAAACCGTCCATCAAAACGAAAACTTTTGACCCAACTGTCGAATCCACAACACCGAAAATCAATTGATATCCACAGCTTTCATTTACGAATCGAACTTTGACACGCGGACTATCCAAACCCAAAATTATGTACAAAATCACAAATCCGGCAGAGAATTTATACAAGCACTTTAAGAGCATTCGTTGCGGAATATTTTATTTAAATTCGCTTTAATTGTTGTGCGGAAGGACGCAGTTGGACGTGGAATTGCGCAAACGCCGAAGGGATTTAAAAATGCGCGTAAAAGCGCACCGCTGGGTAATGAAAAACCGGCTGAATTGGTAAGTGGTATTTTTTTTATTAAACGGTGTTAAATTTCTCGTTCCGATGAAGTACGTTTCGTTTTATTCCATTCTTGTTACGTAGTTTTTAATTATTGCGAAGGCGTCTAGGTGCGCCGCGTAATGAATTCGTCAGTGAAAATTTTATTTCGATTCGACGAAAACTGTAAATTTAAAATTCTCAAAGGAATTTTATTTCGAGGAGTTAAAAATTTGAATATTTTCATATGTTGTAATAATGTTTTGAGAATGGAGAATGTTCGCAGTTTCTTATTTAACGTTATGATAACGTGTTAATAAATCTCTTCAATTATACTAAGCGTAAAGAATGAAGCTATCTGAAAGTTTTCAACTTTCTCTAAGCTAACAAGATGAATCCGCAAAACAGTTTTGTTTTTCCCCCAAAACAAATCACAATTAGTCACAGTACCGAAGGGATCAAAAGTACGCCTAACTCAGATGTAAACTTTGAAATTACAACTACACCAAATTAAGTGATTTACATCATACAGTCAAAATTTCCAACTTCCAAAACTACTTCTACAATACTTTAATTTCAAAAACATCCTAAACAAAACCTGTTATAAGGAACCATCCAAATTTAATCCGACATTTGAAATATCGCAGACCATTCGAGATACTCTCTAGTTGGATGTTCAATATAAGCGGTCAGTGAATAGAAATGGTCTTAAATCGTTTTCGGGCAACACGCCATATATAAAGGATATTTATTGTTGGGCCACATTCGATAGTAAACAATTCCCTTCAGCGTATTAAAGACATACTGCGATCAAACCGAAACGTTTGTGGGACGGCATCGATCTTCTCCAAAGCTTATCCGCTTATAGAATAATACACTATAAAAGAGAGAAACGCGCCAAACTAAGAATAACATCGTAAAAGTCGAGAAAATTCTCTAGATGGAATATCCAATAATGCGACGGATTTCGTTATGATTTTTTCGGCCGATTCTCAATAAAACGATATTTTCATTGCCGAATTAATATCGGCGGCTTCGCGGATTCATATATTGAAGTTTTCATAACAATAATTGCGATTTCGTATGTTTTTCTCGATATTGGGTTAATGAATGGATGAGTCGTTCTAAATATAAAAGTTCAATTTTCCGACGTATAAAAACGGATGGCCGATGTCATTTGTGAGATAAGAAAAAAGCCGTTATTCCATATGATGAACACATAAAAGTTACGACGCAATTCTAAGAAAAATGACAAATCTTCACTTTAAGATTTCTCTTTATTTTATAATAGAAAAAAATTTAAACTATTCTTGCAGAATTTACCAACCACATTATTTTGCAAAGTATCGAGCCTAATACTTTATGATTAAAATACTAATAATAACAACAGCATCCTTTTCCAAATCAACTTGAATTTAATTAAAACTACGAAATATGCATAAACACCCTCGAGTTTCCACGGAATGTTTCATCCGTTCCCAACATTCTCATATATTGCAAAAATGTTCAAACAAGGGGAAACTATCATCTATTCAAAAGAAACGAACCATTTCCGACAACCGTGGAAAACTTGCAAATAATAAACCGTTAGATAGATGCAAATGAACAATTTCAGTTTTACTTCAGTTTGCACCTCGCAAGAACGGAAAATGCAATTACACGGAAGCATTTCGTTTACGGGCATCGTCTTAGATGGAAGAATAAATGATCGCTATAAAACGGGGACAAAATTTATTCTTATTTATATTTTTTCTATTTCAGTTTTATATTTTGTGTCGGTTGATTGAATTGTTATTGGTTTGAACCGCAACAGGTGCAGAAAGAATGAAACGGTCAAATTTTTATATGCTATTTCGACTTTTGATAAATTTTATCTGATATGGTTGATTTATATTATATATTAATTGAATTTATTTAAGCGCACATTTGTTTTGTGTTTAAAAGCAATTTAAATAGTATAATGTATGAAAATTTCCATGGGCATTCTAATTGTAGGCGCTCGAATGTAATATTCGTTGAAAAGTCCAAAGATAACACTGTTCAATTAAAGTTTGTTTCTCCTCTGAAAAACATACGAGAAAATAACGAAATTTTTCCCTAAGTTCGTATTCGAATCGTATTTAAATTCCCGTTCATTTTTTTTACATCTCATTACGAAAATTCGAACGCTGCAAAAACTTTTACAAGGGTCCCGATCGAACTAATGTCCTAAATTGATTCTGAATAAAAAAAAAAATACATAAAATCCGGTTACGCCTTAGACTTTTTATAATACGTTTTATATCCAAACGTGACACGACAATAGAATATATTTCATAATTTAAATTTCAGCACGAAAATTTACAGCCGAGCAACACTGAAACACGGCGTACATAAAAAATCCAATATTTACACTCGCGCGAATGTTTCATACGAAAACAGCGTTTCGGGAGATATTTTTCACGCTTTCAGGACCTCGTCCCGAGCACAAGACGTTCTGCTTCTCGGTTTTGCGGAACGGCGGTTTTGGACCTCACGGGTTTTGTTAGATTAACTTGTGTGAGCCACTTAACAAAGGCATAAACCACGATTCAATATTTGCCCGGACTGTTTTGTGTGGCCGTCGACCTATCCAGAACCAGAGCCTTAAGGTTCAATGCGATTCGTGTCCGGGAACGGTTTTGGGTTCTTCACACGGAATGGTAATCTAAATCCCGTCGAGCTTCGCAAAGAAATAATTCAGATTATACGAGTGTGTTGGCTCTTTTTTGTTGCGTGTTCGATCGAGGCTTAGTGCTCGATATAAAGTTGGTGCTTTGTCGGGAGTATTGTGAAAAGTTTGCTTTTAATATGTATCGGTAAGTTGAGCGGTGTTTCAGCAGATTGTTGCTTACACTATTGTTGCGAGTGTTCAATGTGGTTTGTCTTTATGAGTTTGTTTGCACTTTGAGATTGTCGATTTTGTATTATTCGTGAATTGAATATTTGAGCCGTTATATTATGTGTTAAGTATGCAAACGTCAATTTCAAAAAAAAAAATAGCTGATCCAGATTTGAGTTAACATGGATGTTTTCTTTATATGTTTCTAATAAAGTTAACACAGTTTAATATTACATACGCATGTATGAACGAAAGAAATTTTGCTATAAAATATTATTGCATATACATGTATATGAAACTAGCGGTAGTACCCGGCATTGCTCGGGACTTAAATTTTAAATCAAATTATTTTTTTGATTTAAATTCATTTAAAAAAAATATAAAGTAGGCCGCGTATTGTCACAATTTTTGAACGTGCAACAATTTTTTTTTTATATAGTGGGGTAGCATTTTTTTGCGGACCGTCCCATTTTGGGTTCTGAGAAATATGACCACCCTATTTTGTTGATACAACAACATTCTCGAAAAAAAAATATATATACATGCCAATTTTCAGGGCGGTCGGTCCAACAGTGTTGGAGTGAAACGGCAACAAACAAACAAACATCTATTTTTATATATATAGATAGTGAAAAATATTTTTAAATATTTAAAAACGCGGAATTTTTAATATTTCAAAACAAAGATAAGTAAAGGTATGTCACTTTCAAATATAATGGCTTATTTTATAATAATTAATTCATATATTAACGCTAGGTTGATTTTCATTGCATATTCAATAAAAAATATTTAATAGTGAAACGAAACTTTTTCGATTTCGTCGAACAATCATTGAAAATAAGTTTGAGAAAAGTAATTGCATCAAAACTCATATTAAAAACTTTCTCAAAAAAAAAATCATAATAAAGTATATATAACATGATCACTAATACTATATATAAGATGAAAATGAAAACTAAATCTAATATCTTTCTGTTAATTAGATGTTAACTAACGAAGGCTAATTCAATATAACTAACGACCCATAAAAAGTTGATCGTCTCCGACATAAAACTCATTTGCAACACCCATCCATCTACATACACAGACAAAACACAAATCGGATTATTATTACGGCGGAATTGAATTGTCGCAAAATTAACCGGGGCCGTTAATTTAACGACGCGGTCGAATTTAACTCAATCAACGGCCGACCACGCAAAACCAAAACCGAACCCCAAATCCGAGATAAGTCCTTTGATGAGTTTCCAATTTTTTCAGCTAGCCATGCATGAAATGTATGCGATTTCGTCTCAGCATTGTTCAATATTGTTTGCGTTATTTTCCGGTGTCAATCTAGCAACCGACGTTCGCAGATAACGACCTGAAATGTCTGACACATATTAAATTATGCCGTGCAAATCGTGTCGGTATAAAATACGACGTCGATAAAACGAATGGCCGCAGGCTTTGTGCGTTTTCAGATTTAATCCGCGAAACTGACGTTGCGCAACTTTGTTGCGTTATTCATTATCGAGGGATTAAATGTGGAACAGTTAAAACGGCACGGATCCGTTTGCATTCTTTTTTTATTACTTTCAGTCAAAATGATTTACAAAGTATCAAATTCTATTTGAAAAATCTGCTTTGAATTGCCGACGTCTGCAGTTAATATTTTTTCCCGCCGTTTCACTCAACGATCGTTCGTCTTATTCGAAAGCTGCTAATAATTTTTCGTAATACCTTTTTGCTTCGTTAAGTTTTGATTGTGTCCGAGTCCTTAAATCCGAAAGAGACTGTCGTTAATCTTAACGACGGTCTTCATGGGCGCGAACAGGTAGTTTTCCATCGTCTAATTGATGACAGCAAAAAGACCTGTCTTCCGATTGACATCAAATGTCAAAACGGTTTCTTCTGCTTTTTTCAGGGACCATTAGAAAATAACTCGACGGCGATTTTCGCAAAGGCGTCTTTGACGTATTTTCAAAAGCGCTTTTCAAAGAAAGTGGCTTTATCGGTCCCAAAAAAATATAATAAAATCATAACCTGCGGTGCATTGTGAAGTTTTCAAAAGCTCCTAATACGAATATAGTTCTTTAGAGGTTGGTCTTTTTGAGAAAATCTCGGCAAGGCTTTCCTTTGAAGAGAAATGTGATCCGTTGCAGCAGAAAGCGAATTTGCTTAGATTAATATGTATTTAGGATGATGTATAAACTTGAGCATCTTTTGAGCAATTCAAACATATCTCATATATGATAAATAATATTAAATTTTGATGGTAAGTAATAATATAAAATATAAAATTTTAGAATTTTTTAAAAATATGCAAAATAAACTGGTTTCTCTTTGCATACTCATCTTAAAATTTGTATAACAATATCTAAGTTATTCAATGTAGTAATTGAACAAGAAATGAACCAAATATTCAAAAACTTCCATGATAAATTTATCAAATTTTAACATAACAAAATATTCAATCTCAACATAACCATTTAAGCTAAAATAATTTCGCGCAAATGACGAAAGACACGCAATCAAGCATTAACGAAATCCGCTATCTCGGCCACCTGTTTTCTTTTAACGGATGAATAACAAAACCTTTTCTGCCAAAACAATACGACCTCGATCGCACCATATAAATCAAACGACCTCCGGATAACAAAACAGAGATCGCCGACTAATTCGATCGCGAAAACGCCTGGCGTTAATCGTTACTTTTGCGGTGGAAATTAATTTAATGGAAAATTTGCAATTAAAGTTGAAAAGATTAGCGCAGGTGCGTGTTATTTGCAACACGAGTTCTTGAATTTTGTTGAGCGCGTTTCATCAAGGAGTTTTTATGTTTTATGGGTTTAATGGAAACGGGTTATCTGGGATAAGTGCATGCGTATATTAATTAAAAGATTTATGGGTTTATGATGGGAATTTTATGAATCGGTCCGGCATGTTGTCATTTTGATGAGTGAGAATGATTATTTTGTCATGGTTAGGGCAATTTGAATTTTTTAAATGGTGTTGTTCCATTTAATCATCATTTCGTTGTTGTTTGCAAGATAAATCTTTTTCAGTTACTGTTCATTTTGTGGTAGTAAAGTAAATAGGTCACGATAGTATTTTAACAAATTGGTTTTTGTTTGGTAGTACAATAAATTTTGTTTTTATTATAAAAATCCTGAAAATATTTAATTTCAAATATATTAAACCATATTGTATTTTATTACCATTGCAAAGAGTCAAAAGTTCAAAATGATCCTATCGTATAAATAATAAATTTGGAATTTCCAGAAACGACGATATGAAATTATGCATTTTCACACCCTCATTTTCCGAAACGTGCATGCGTCCAAACTCGTCAAATTTCGAATGCATAAACTTTTCAGCGTACCTATAAAGGATTCAAATTTAATTTTCTTTCCATCATGGGAATTGCGACTAAAAATACAACTAAATATTTCACTGACACTCATTTCACTATGCTAATGCGCGCGGACAACGCGAAAGTAATTTACGGATATGCCTGTTTTAAACAATATTACGAATTTCTCTAGTCCCAAATATTTACATTTTTCAACCGAAGCTGAATTTAATTGTATCGCAAGTATTCTCTAACGCTTGGTTAATATTCAATAAAATTTTTGATTGACACTTGGCCTACAAACTGGGTAAGATGCAACAGCGTTATCTTCCCGCGGGACTCGTATATTTTTTGTCGGACTTTACTTTTTCCTGCTCCGGTTGGTTGTTTTTCACTTTTTTCTTTATTGCCCGACGGTTGTAAAACTCTTTTACAAATTACGTGATGCGAAAACACAAACAAGTTGAATAAACACGCGGATATACGATGCGGAATTGTACTGTTGCCGCAAATTTATAAAATATCAACTATCGTTTAACTAAGCATTTGTCGAATATGCAAATTTATAAATCGCCAAAAAAGGTAAAATTTGGTTTGACAAGTGGTTAAGTATTCAAATCAGTCAATCAATGGATTGAAATGTAAATAAATTGCGGATGGCGTAATTATAAACTGCAAATGGTTTCGTGCATTTCCGCTGATCAGTTTATCAAATCTGTTTCCTGTTAATTCATTAAATTTATAATGCGAGAGTTCTGCCAGTGAGTTTCATAACATATATTTTTTTGTATCTATATATATAACCGAGGTTGTTCGAAAGGTTTTAATTAACATTTAATCTGATTTAAAGCGGTTACGGGACTAATTACATTCATATACGTACGAATACTTTTTCAGCCTTTAAATTTCCTGCTGATTGTTCAGCCGTTCTTTTTCTGATATATCAAATTTATTTTGTTACTATAAAATTCTCAGTGATTATTCTCAATAAGATTTAATATAAAGCTCAATAGATTCGAAATATTTCCGATTTATTTTTAAATCCTTTACTTCGTATTAAACGAATCAACAAGTAAGCACTAACAGGGTTCGTCCTTTCACGGCTTAATTCTATCAGCATCAACCGAACGTCTTTTATACGTCGATAATTTCAGCACGAACCACTGAAATTGCTACAAGAAAAAATCCAAAAAATAGACATTATAATAGAGCGGAAAAGAGGTCGGAAAAAATCAAAGGAGAAAATCCGATCTTCTGAGTATTAACGAATGACCGGAATAAGTTTTCCACAGTCGCTTCTATCGTGGTGGACCATTTCTGTGGTCTTCTAGTTCCATGCTCGACAGAACACTGATTGAATAATAGGAAATGGGGTGACTTCGAAGCTGAGGTGTTTGTGTTGCAGCTCAGTTGCAAATATATTGATATGTTTTAGAGTTGAATTCGAGAGAAAATTGTATATCATGATATTATATATAGTATTATTCATTTACGCGTTTCGAAGGTTGTGTGTTTCAAATGAAATATAGCGTCGTTCAATTGTGACGAAACACGAAATTCAAATGTGGATTTGAATTAATATTTCACGTTGGAAACAATATCATATTGATTTTTCAGCAACGGTAATGTTATTGACGATCGCTTAACAAACGACAGTGATTTTCGTGACCGCTTTCGTATATTGAAAAGCGTGGTCTTTTCCAAAGTTTCAGCCGTGAAGTTAAATTGAAACTGTCACAGTTTAAAGCTGTCTCTATCAATTTTTTAAGGAATTTTCACGAAATCTAAATTACTCGTTAAATTGTAGATGTCTTTTTTTAGATTGATCGCGTTTTTTAAACGACGCAAATTCGAAAAAGACAACTTACAAAGAGTCGCAACATTATTTACCAATTTAGCATGACAAAGTGCGGGAAAGTGAGTCAATATAAAGAAACCTTTTCCATTCCACTGTCCCTGAGGTTTCGCCTCATGTTTCGATCAACAGAATTTCGGAATGAATCATAGATAAAGAAATCTTATATACGATCTAGCTCTATCCAATATGAGATAATAAATAGAGAAATTTTTATTTTCCTCGTTGAGCGAACCTTTTCTTGGGAGAATCGAGAATGATGCGCAACACAAATCACATTTACCTGCAATTATTTCGTGGGCTGTGTGTATATTTGATCTATTTCTGAGTACTGAGCACACTAAATTCAATCGCAATAGATTAAATGATCAAAGCGCATATTGGAGTAGCTTCACAAGATATAGATTAAATGTAAATAGCGAATTGTACGAGCCTTTTGCCGATCCTGAGGTTTCTCTCCTGTAACACTCATGGCTTATCCGCGTGGCCTTTAAACAAATGGTTTTATGGATTCGTATTAAATTAAATATTCATGAATTAATCTTCAACGCTAATCTTGACCGTTTTTCAAACGTCACGGTTGCACAAACTTCACAACGTCGACCTATTTACGAAGCACTCGGTACAAACTTTGTCCATCCTGAAACTTTGTCGTCTTGAATGAATAAACAAACTCGGTAGCCAATGATTTGGGTATCTGTACATTTTTACTCAATTTGAAAACCTTTTCGGCTTAAAAATTGTCATTTATGTAGAAAAAATTGCACGGATATTACGAAAAAATGACGCAATCTTGAAAACTGGGTGAAAATCGAGTTTAATCATTGCTAAACGAGATTACCGCGAGATTACTGTTGAGCACGTTGTTCAGCAAAATTACGACAAGAATTAATATAAAAAATCTTATTTTGCGAAACGCGGGTATGAGAAATAATTGAAAAAAATTTAATGTATCACAGATGTCGAAAAAATAAACAAAAGTATTTTCACATCATTTTCCGTTTATTATATTTCAAAGTAAGGACGCAATAAAAGAGTCACTTTTTATGGTTTATTTTTTTATTATTTTCAACAGGACATCAATTATTATTTATTTTCAGAACAGGACACCAATTATTTGCAGTTCAACAATTTTTATAAGCTTACAATCTTCTCTTGAAAACTATAATACTTTATCTTCATTCTGCAATTTAATGATACCGTTCTCGTAACATCTTAAAAAAATTATTGAATTTCGAACATTTTCATTCACTACATAATGAGCAAATAGCTTTTATTTTCCCCATAGATTACCATTTCATCGTCAAGCCTCATTTAAACCCGGCAACGTCCGCCAGCAACAACAACAAAAAAATCCATTACTTTGCTCATCGACCTATACATATTTCGATAAAAATTAAGCAACGAGCGGTCGTGTTATTTACAGCGATGATACATTTTTTCAGTCCATTAATCGCAGTCATTGTCCTTTAAGCGGCGGCCATTAGGGTCCGCACATTTGAATTGAAAACAGAAAGGATTTTCCTGCGAAAATTGCCGAATCCCGCCCAGCATACGTTCGCTTTATTAATTTCTGCAATTTTTCAACGACACTCTTCAAAAATATGGAAATTTTAATATTCATTGAACGCCTCCACCGTCGCTACATTACTCAAGTGTAATGAGATTCGGATTTCTCATATGTACGTTCGCATTTCGGGTTTATTTCGGTACGAACAAATGCGCAAGGATATTCCCACAGAAAGAACCTCATATTTTATGAATTTGTTTTGATGTCGCTGCCAAGAGCAGATGGAGAATCTTTGATCTCCTGGAACATTGTTTATTGAATTTTTTCGCGCCCTTTTCTATACTGAGGCGCAATTGCAAATATTCAAGCACTTGAACACGCGCGACTTCTTTGTAATTTAAAATAATTGCTTGCACATAAAATAATGATAAATTTTGTTCAAATACGTTACTTGAATTCAATGAATTTGTAATACATTGTTTAAATTTAATAAAAAAGAAACATTGATTTTTTTTCATCAATAAAAATTATTTCAATGTATATTGTATTTTCTTTGAAATATTAATTTTCTCTATGGTATGAATTTGTTCAGGTTTTCATGGATGGTTCGTTTATGTGACTTGTATAAAATGCTGAAACTAAATTGCGTTTTTTCACCCAATAGATGTAGTTTCATAAAAATCGAAATTAGTATTTTTTAATCAGAAACAATTTAAAAATAATGTTCAAAAGTTTCTAGAAATTTAAGGTCTTTCATAAAAATGACTTTCAAATATTTTTAAAATAAACGTGGAATGTGATCGGTCGATTGCTCGGAAAATTCACATTTCATCGCATCGTGTTTATTTATTATAACATTATGCAAACTTTACGGGAACATCTTTTGAAACATTGAACTGATCGTTTGACATACAACGTAATATGCATCGGCGTATAAGGGCGGAAAATCTTCTACTTGGAAAAAATTTCATCATAACAAATCGTCTATGTGAAATATAACCGCGATTTTTCCACGGCCGATCTGAAAATTGATCTTTATAGCACTTTGCGTCGTAACACGTATACGACTTCGCGGCGCTTTTCCTCAGTTTTTCCGAGCTTTCGCACGGTTTTCCCGATTTTTTTCTACAGAAAAAAACTAAGGAGGTGTATATTTGTACATTTCAGTGAACTAGAAAGTGCAATTAGTTGACGTGTGCAAATGAGGACCACGTGCAATATGCAACCGATGCGCGCCTCGTTAAAATGCTTCAACTGCGCTGTCTTGCATGAGTGGTTTGAGTGCTTAGACATTTAGCATGTTTTCTTTGGTATTGACAGGGTGTATTTTCATCGAAATGGTTTATGTAAATTAAATGCATGTCATGTGATTTACTACTATGGAAACTACTACTACTACTATGGACATTACTATGGAAGCTTTTATTGTTACAAACGGAACATGTTAGAGTTAATGAAAAGCTGTTATAATTTTGAGTAAAATATTATATTTTTTTCAATAATTATTTTTTTAAACGACTCCGTGATTTGAGTTAACGTTAATATGAGTTTTTATAAAAATTAAATACCGATACTTCGAAAGCTTTGATGTTGAATTTTAGACATTCATTTATTTTCAATATACTTTGAATACTTTTTCAAAGTTAAGGAGAGTAGGTCTTTGAGGGAATGTTTTGAGAATATTGTAAATGTAATAATGTTGAATGTTTACAATTTCTATGAAACAAAATATTATATTTAAAGAAAATTGTTTTCTTATACAAAAATTTCATATATTTCTTACATGAAACATTTACGATTACAATTAAATTATGAACCAATTTTCAAATTATAATCAGAAATGTCAATCCATTTTGATCAATTCAACGAAACGTCATGCGCCGCTTTCATTCCATTACACTGACAATTTCCTACGTACAAATCAAAGGCAAACGTCATTTGAACGTCAAATATTTCCAACAGTTTGGCGAAAATTGTCGAATTTCCAATAGGAAGTCCGATCGTTTCTATGATCGTTTTTAAATTGTGAATAACGGAGGATATCTTCCGTTGAAAAAACTGGATTGTTTAAAAATGAAAAATTCACAATGTTAAAATCTATGTAGAAAAATAATGAATGAAATATTTTCTATTGTTTTCAAATTGGTATTTTAATTAACTCCTTTGTAAAATGTAAATACGAAAAAATGTAGTCTGCTGGAAATATGCATCAACATAAAAGAAAATTTAATTATGAAATCTTTTTTCTTAATAATAGTTTCAAAAACATGTAAAACTTCATTTTATAAATTTCATTCAAAAAATTTTACGTCCATTTTATCTGTTAGATCAAATAAAATGTATTGAATCAACTACTAAGAGTCAACCACATGAATTATGCATTAACCCTTGTATAATCTGAGTCAAATTACAGTTTTTATACTTCAGATAAATTTTCAGAACATTAAGCTTATTAAGAGGGTTTTATAAGAAAAGTAGCAGGTGTACTTACAAATATTCAAGGTTTGATATAAAAGATGATAAAAATTGTGTTGAAATATTCGATTTCCCAAGGTGACGATAATACGTTATTTCTATTCGATTTTTATCGAAAACAAAAAAAAAATAGATAGCAATATAGCTTCTTTTATTTCTAATAATATTATTGAAGAATATTTTATATAAAATCATGATTAAATACAATTTTGAACATTATAATCTCATCAAAGATTTTCGATTAACCCATAATCCGTTATTATCAGATGAGCGTAAACATTTGACGACGCCATATATTCCAAGTAAGTTTTACTACAAACTTTGATATGACACGTGAAACCGTTCAATTATCTCTTGTGACGGTAACGCAGCCGTTAACTGAAAGTTTATTGAAAAACTTTGAATTTCATACGAAATTTTCTAAAAATTGATCGGAACATTTCACTGACGAGAATTTTCCATTTGTTGCGAATCGTTTCAAACGCATTGATATAATGTGGTGTTAAATCTGATTTTCGAATAGCTCGTAAACTATTCTGAACGCTGTATCTAAACTTCAGTGAAAATTTCTTGTCGAATCTAACAAAATTTGTAACTTGTATGTTGTATGTGCATTCCTTTGAAAATTTTCCGGGCAATGCTTTACTGGACTGTTAATTAAGTTATGAAACTATTTCAAGTAATGTGTTTTGCGTATTTCAAATATAATAAGCGATGCTTTACGGTTGAAAAGATTTCTTCTCGACGAATCGCTAAATGTAATAATTAAAGTGTAATATAAGCTTTTGAAAAGCGCATAACAGATTTAAACTTTTGTTAGCATAAAAGCCTACGAAGATTAAACGCAAAAGTTTTAAACGGATTCAAGGATTGAATGAATACAACGGAAATTGTCAGGTATTGTCATTAAATTAGCAAAATGTGAAGTGTTCTCGAATCGAATAATCATTTAACTAAATAACATAATGACAATACGAATATCGATTGATTTTTTTGACAAGGCTCAAATTTTATTATTTTTTTCAACAAAGCAATGATATTCGATACAAATTCTTATTTTATAGATTTAAAAAAATATAAAGAAATTTTACTTGAATTTAAGAGATATTTAAAAATCAGATTTTTTATTTAGAGGAAAATAATGTATCGAATTTCGCATTTTTATTTAATCTTTAAATATTTACCGATACATATAATTTGATTTACTTTGCGTAATAATTCAATATTTTCATTTTGACAAAATTCGACTACCGTCACGTTTCTTACGATCCGATCCACATTACGCTCATTTCTAAGCATAAAGAAACATCCGAACCGAATTCCACGTAAATATTACGCGTATTACGAATATATTCGGCGAAAGTGTCATAAAATTTTCATGGCGAGTATTCCAAAGGCGAGTTTTGCGACATTTTTCGTATACCTTTCCCGGGGTAATTACTCGTGTACGCAAGGAATGCCATCGTCAACATTAAATAATCAATTTGTGGCCGGAGGCTTTTCCGCCCGTGGCTCAACACCGAATTTCCGTCAAATTAATCCAATCTCTGAGAAATATCCCGTGGATACAAAATGTTCTGATATATAAGCTCTGTTTGTTTATTTTGTTTTTATTTAAAAATGCATTTTTTGTACGTATATGGTTTATAGAGCTTTCTCCGTTATTTTTCTGTGTTATCTGGTATGAATTGTCATTTTCGATCATCAATCGAAGCTTTAACAATGGGAAAGATAGCAGATGTTGGTAATGTTTGAAAAATGTGGAGGCGAAATGTGGTTCGTCACTTTGACGTCACGTTGATAAATTTTTTATCATTGTGCAGTTTTTTCATTGCATTTACGTCATACAATCATTTTTGTAACAATACTTGAATATTTCATAAGATATTCTAATGTGATCCCCTATATATAATAGCGGATTTCTGTGTGTGTGTGTGTTTTGCCTATATGTTGAATTGTGCCAATAATAAATGAACTGATTTTATTAATTAAATATTAAATATTCAAATCGAGTACGGGCATCGAGTAGTATCTGCTTCTGGCTTTACCTATGTCACAAACAAATAACAAATGAACTATTTTGATTTAATGAATAAAATATTACATATTCAAATCGGGTACACATTTCGGGTTCACACAATCGGGCTTTCACATTTTATCGTTTCCCGTTTCTTAACAAAACCACAGCCGATGTTATTAACGTCGGGCCTATTTACTATTTAATAAAACACGAGCTTTAAGGAAAATTCATTGATAACGTTCAAAACGTATGAAATGAAATTACAAAAAAATATACGATTTGAAAGCTTAACAACTTCAAAACCCAAAACAATGAACATATCCAGAATCACTTCATTAAAACTTCGTCCAATTAAAACACTTACAACAAGCCGTATCACTACAATAAATGCATTGACACAAACCTCTCGTCTATTCCGACTTTCGATTAACAAAAGCGCCAAAACGAAAACTCAATTATGCAAAACGGCGGGAAAAAGGTGTGCAGGAGCACACTTGAAACTCCTGGGTCCTGGAACTTGTGCGGCGTGTCCTTAAGGAGATTATAGGGCTTCGGTTTTTGGCCTCGGCTCGAACTAAAGCGAACATACGTGTGTTTGTCGACAATGGCCACGTATTTATTGTTTCGAAAATTGGATTCTGGAGTATGTGTAGTTTCTGATTTCTTCGGGTGGTTATGCGTTCGAGTTTGCGTGTGATATTTTTGGATTTGGACGGTGTTTTGTGATTTTTCGGGGTCTAAATATAACGTGGAGGTTCGGTTGTTTGTTAATGTTTTGTAGAAGAAAGTCCGATGGATGCTTTTACTGTTTGCCATATTTAAATTAAATATTCATATATAAAAGTTATAAAAATAATAAATACGTTTTTGACGCAGCGACAAAACGCGTATATATAAAAAAAAATCTTTTTTATGATATTATTTTTGACGTCACTTTGTGACAAAAACGTAACACACTTTTTAATTAACCAAGCAAATTCGAAAATTTTCAAAATAAGACATTTTCAATTAAAAAATTAAACTTTTTCTGATATCCCCATTAACCTTTCAATCACGAAATTCATCGTATACATTACAACTAAAAATTTTATTTTCACTACAAAAAAATAAAAACAATCTAATTAAACCTTCTCGTTCATGCACAAATTTTAATTTTCATACAAAAACCTACAAGCATTTAATTTTAAATATCCAAAGTTATATTCGCATTATTCTTCTAAAACGTACCCCATTTCCAATTCGGTCAAATTTAGCGTGGAGCGTGTTCAGTGCGCGTACGTAATTTTTTCTCATAGAAACGTGTGCAAGTGCTGTGAACTGTACAATAACTATCGCATACGCTTTCATATTACAAAAGAAATTTATTATGTATCATAAATGTACTGAAATACATTAGCGACGTTTTCGAATATTCGTCGGCCGTTGCTCGAACGTGAAATAATTCTAAAATAAATACCGTGGATATTTTCGCTATGGTGCGAGTACCCTGTGTTGGCGTAAAAAACTGGTATTTTTGATATCAAAAGAATAAAATTTTAATATTTTAACGTTTTGAGTGAGAAAAAGGACACATGTGAGCAAAGTAAAATGACTATGCTTAGATAAAAAATTGAATATTTTATAAGTAAAAATTTTTTGAAAGGCGTACTGAATAATTAGGCAATATATCGGTTTGTTTGCGTGGCAACGATTTTATAATATCTCGATAAACGTTTCCTCAATTTCCTTTAATACAGTTAGAATATTTATATTTAATGTTAAAGACTAAAGGATTACTGCATAGATAATCCGCCGATACCCGGATTTAAGGATAAAATCTATCGAAGCTCAGAAACTGTTGAAATTCCATTGATGGACTTTTTGAAGTGTTTGCCGTCGTTGAGGTATTGTTTTCGAAAGAGATGAGACATTGTTTGCCATTCTAGTTTAACCTTTTCGATATCGATGTGTATTATCTAGATCTTTATTTATGTTAACCCGAGAAATAAATGTTCACCTTCTTACACCGGTAATACTATGTTGAACTTTATCACGATATAAAATGACAATTGATACATATTAAATTAATATTTATTATATTATTTGAATGTTGCAATAAAATGTATAATAAGTGTGTGTTTTGAATACTGAATGAATTAAACAATGTAAAAAGCTTTGTGATATTTCAAAAGACTGGCTTTCTATATACGTTTTGTTTGTATTCGGTATATAGACAAAAATGCAATTTCCAGTACTTTATAAAATATAATATACTTTGACGTGATTGCTTTGTATCATAATTGAAAAAGTTTTCGAAATAAAATATATTTTTTAGAACATTGAATTGCCGGTAAAACTGTAGTGTTTCAATACGAAAAAAATAAAATCAAGCCGAACAACATATTTTCAACACAGAATACATTCTACAAATGCAAACACAATCCCAATGATTTTCCCCTAAAATTTTTCAGTCCATCACAAAGATTCAACAATAAAACAATGCCAATATTTAATTTAGCCCAGGGGGTGTCTCATTCGTGAAATAAGGAATATTTTCAATCCGTTATAATTTTCTCATTTAGTACCGAGCAAAATTGACAAAGTAAAGAAACACAATTCATAAATATGTATGCCACTCACTTTTGACTCTCGAGCTTCGAGCGCAACAAATAATGTTACGAGAGTGCCTTATTTATCATACACATTTGTCCAAATATTCTATTATATATACAAATAATAAGCAGGAAAGCGTGGGTATTTATGTCGTATATTTTCCGTGTCGTTCTAGTGCGTGCGACGATTTATAACTTCATCGATAAATTCTTATCGCATCGTCAGGAAATTCGTACTTAACTCTAACCATAACACAACACATAACATTCTTTGATTTAAACTTTTTCAACAATTAATTTCCACGTCAAATAATCTATTCGAAAATAAATCGCAAATACAAAATACTACAATGGATCCTAAAATATAAATTCAAAACATCTTCATGCCAATATATCCCATAACGGCCCGTGAAAACTTTCTCGCGAGGTTCGAATATAACACGGAAAATCCGCGAAAAGCAACAGTTTTAATTGGCCGTAAGCGGTTGCGAGATTTTCTGAAAGGCCAAAAGTCGCAAGTGGAAACGCCCTGGGAAAATCGAGGCCTATGTGGAAAATCCTCGGAAGTCGACCACCTCACTGATGAATCTAGAATCTTCCAGGTTTCGGGTAATGGCCTCGACTTGGGGTTGGTTTAATTGATAGTTGGCGATGCGTTCGTTGGGAAAATTTCGCGGTAAGTGTGATGAGTTTTAGCGATTTTGGCTTGATTATGTGTGTGAAGATTATTAATTATGCTGAAGAAGGGTGTTATTGAGGTGATATGTTTATAATGTGAAATTTCTGGAAAATTTTTGAAAAAAATATGGTTTTACATAATAAATATGTATTTTGCAATGTGTCAGTTTATTAGTTAAGTTAAAATATGCGTAGACTTTTAAGAAGATTACGGATTAATTATGTTGATTAATTCACATATTATGATGAAATAATTAATATGTAAATTGGTATGGTTTTTTTGCATTAAAAAAATCATTATTTTTTCGTTTGAAAAATAAAATAATTTATTTTAAATTTTTATCAATGAAAAATATGATATATGTGAACGAAAATTTTGTTTTGTTCAACATATGAGATGAAAATTTTCTAGAAAATTTATGCGCAAAGAGAACAAATTTAACGTTTTAGCGGTTAAAGCATTGAATTTCCTGTGTGTTCCACACAACTAAACTGATTTAGAATAATCAAATTTTTTGTGAATTTTATTTTTTCCCCAAAAGCCTTTCTATAGAACAATATTCATATAAAATTAAATTTTCATGGAGAAAAGCAAGAAATTTTTTTCTTGAAAATATGGATAACAATGGCCTGTTTAGCGTTGTATATTTAACAAAATTTGCCGAAACACAGAATTCAGTTAAAAACACACACATAATCCTAAATTGCCTTCGAGAGATGGTTTTTTCGTTCAATTGTTTTCGAATATTAACGAAATTTGACATTTGCAGAAGAGTTTACTTTTTGAAAAGATGGGAAAAAACCACTTTTGTCATAATACGAAAAAATGATGTGGTTTATTCAAATGTAGTTTTCTAATTTTAGTTTCTTGCCTTTTCCTTTTGATAATAGCTTTTATCTAAACAAAATTTGTTTTCTATTCATTTCCGTTCTATTTCAAATCATATTTTTCGGAAAATTCGACCGATTTTGAAATATTATAAGCAATGATGCAATAATAACACTAAAATGACAAAATTGTTCAAAATTGAAGTGCTCTTAATTTTCATGACTAATATCACTTCACTAAAAGCAATTTGCGTGAAATTGACTCCTTGATAGTAATTATGTTATAATTTACAGTACTCAAAATATGAATAATTAAAAAAAATATATGTTCTACCGAATTTATATTTTATTTTAAACCATTTAATATATTTTGTCAATACAAAATATGTTAATATAATTAAAATTTTAATATTATCTTCATGTATAAATAAGTTTTCATTTCACAATTTAATCAAATCATTGAAAATTGATCAATTATATTATACTTTATTATCGATCGCTGAAATGTACCCCTTCAGATTTTCATATCTTCAATTTTAATCTTTCACGGCATTCGTTATTTCAACATGTTTCTACATATGAGGAAATTAGACAATGGCTCCAGATATCACCAATCAATGAAAACACGAAGATCGTTGAAAAAATTTTCAAAAGTGTATCAAACATGATTTTAACTTTAGAAATTTAATCAAAAATAATTTCCATACTGACTCACATTTATTCAATTTCATATGAAAACACCTATTGAATATACAAAAACTAATCTAGTTTTCAATTATAATATTATATAAAAAGTCGGTATAATTCAAAATATACTAAATTCTCTTTTTGCACGGATTCGAAATAGCACGGTCCAAGAAAAAGAACCGATTATTTTTTTTAATTGATTTTTACACGGTTTAAAAAAAATAACATATTAGACTGTTAAATGTGCAATTGATTTTTCGCCGTAAAAAAACAACAGAAAACTGTCACGTGATCTTAGTGATACTGAATGACTACATGATTAAATATATTTTTTTAAATAAACGAAAAATTACCGTTTTTAATTGCGTATTACTATTTGAAACCTATCTACTATTTTTATATGAACAACTTATCTCTTTTTTATCCCCCGTGCAAAAAGAGAATTCGGTGCACGACGATGACTTCAACACCGAATCAACAATCATTCAACGAACCGAAAAAGTTGTTCATGCCGAATCGAATCATCAATAAAACCGAATCAACAATTGACCAAACAAAAAAAAACGATCAAAATCATCATCATCATCCGAAAAAATCCAACAAAAAGAATACTCACAAGCAACAGACGAACGCAACAGGACCACACCAAAGACCTTCAGCAAGGACCTCGACTATGGCAATGGCAAGGATTGCAGCAGCAGCAGCAGGTGGTCGACTACAGGTGGCTTCGTCCCGAGGAGTGATCGCCTGCTGCCCCCAGCACAGCCTTATATACGCAGGGCGGCGCCCCCTGGGCTGGGGCGCCGCCCCCCGCCCGGCATGGGGGCCCCCCCCCGCTCATGGTGAGGATTGTTTGTGTGGGATGGTTTTTAGTCGGTTTTGATGCGGACGGTGGGTTGAGATTGGATTTTTTCGGATGCGTATGGGGTTTTGTGGGGCTTTCTCGTGTGCGAATGGTATGTGTGGTTTGTAAGTTTTTGATGGATGTATAATGTGTCGATTTTTTGAGATGGATATTTCGTTGTTGTTGGGAAATTTAAAATGTTTTGATTCGCTGTTGTTGAGTTTTTGTTGTGGGGTGTTTTGGTGTGGAGATTAAAATTTGTGAAATGACATGTTCGATAATGCGTTAAGTTGGTACGTTTTTAATGGATGCATGTAAATTTTCAAGATGGAGATTTCATTTTATGATAGAAAGGGGATTTATTATAATACTAGTGAATAGGCCCGATGTTAAATAACGTCGGCTGTGGTTTTGTTAAGAAACGGAAAACGATAAAATGTGTACCCGATTTGAATATTTAATATTTAATTAATAAAATCAAAATGGTTCATTTGTTATTTGTTTGTGACATATAGATAAAGCCAGAAGCAGAGGCTACTCGATTTGAATATTTAATATTTAATTAATAAAACCAGTTCATTTATTATTGAAACAATTCAACATATAGATAAAGCCAGAGGCAGTAGGTAATAAGCATTATATTATAGACGTTAAGTGTATATGTATATAAAGACCATATTCGCGAAAAAGCCGCGAGCATCATCGTACGAACGAACACACGAACGAACGAACGAATGAACACAGACACACACACACACACAAAAACCCGCTATTATATTATAATATTATCTTTAAGAAGTATAAAATGTTTTGACTAATTAATAAAGATTTATTATTATTGAATTTTTGTTTTTTTTCTAATAAAAAACCTGTTACTGTTAAAATAAAACACAAACATGTAGGTATTTGATATGAATATTGAAATTTATGACTTGTATGAAATTTTTTGTGATTCGTTTTACATTATCAATTAATTTCTAGCGTCATAAGATTTATATTATATTTTATATTTTAATGATATATGTTAGTAATTTTCGATTCATTGTTATTGTATTATATTATATTATATAATATTACCGAAGAAGGATAATTAACTTAGATTTTATTTTTAGTTAAGCTTGATTTGATTCATCTACGTCATTGGAAATAAATAGTTTTCACATCCTTTTTTATTGCTTTCAATTAAGATTTAATTAAGCGTTTTTTTCTGATTCAATACATAAAAAATATAGTATTCAGTGTTGTTAATCCACATATAAAGTTTTATAATCAAGAATATACCATTAAAAAACATGAAACACGATAATATTTCAATATTTAATATACCAGTTGAAGAGAACATTCACCAAACACATAAACACAACTTATTTCGACAACCATTACTATTATTTTTTTTCAAAAATCCCTAAAAACAAAGTACCGATTTTATTTTACTCAGCAGATTAATTTGAGTGATACAAATTCAATTAATTAATTCGACTCGAACGAAGCTCGGGGGGAAAATTTTATATTCCGTCGCAGTTTATTGAATTTTCTTGCAGAAAATTCTGCTCTAGACTGGCTCCTTATTTTCCCCATTAACATTTTATACTGGGACGTAAACGTGTCCACTTTACCGGATAGTAGTTTTTAAACCCAGTCAATAATTAGATATTTAACGTACCTTCACTCTCTCTGTGTGGAAAGTGCATTTTTACTGACAAAGTGCATATAGCAGTCGTTGAAACAAACAAGCGACGTGCAAAGTTTGGAAAACATAAAAAAAGGTTTCTTTTACGGCTCAAATACAAAGGAGATTTCGCAATATTGTCTTGATTTATATGAAAAATATTCAAGTAACTTCGAGTAATAAATAATGATTTATTCGATAATAATTCAAGTCAAATTTTTATCCGAATACATTTTTCTTATAATTAGTTTTCCATTATTTACGGAATATAATGTAATAATAGATATACTTTCATATTCTTATATAAATGAATCAAAATCGGACGTATTCATCAATCGGAAAATTGCTTACGACTGGACAAACATACGTGACGAATTCGAAAAACACTTTTCCGAATATCATATAAAGACAGATCTAACAGTTTTGTTTGACCCGATCGCATTTCCCCGAATTTTCCTAACATTTCGAAAGAAACGTATTTAGATAGAAGTTGGCGATAATTTTCCCCCTTATTACGAATTTTCACAAGACGATTTAACCTTTTATCAATCATATGTGAAAATTCAATTGACGGATGATTGCAGATTTGAATCCGACAGTGCGTAAAACATCGATGATTGCTTTTCGATTTTTTCATATGTAGATTTTCGAATGTTTTGAATTGTTAAGCAACTCTGAATGAGTTTAATCAAATAAATATAATATGAAGAGTGGATTATTCATTGTTTAATCTGGCTAATTTGCCAAGGAAATTGTCAAGCATTTAAAGCTGTGATAATCGTAAAAGGGGAAAATCTTTAACCAAGACGCATACAGCTTTAATGGTTATTCCTCTACGCATTCCGTTTATAATATGTTGTTAAGTTTAAAATAGAATCGCGCATAAAAATATATGTATATTTAACGATTTTGCTAAAAAAAGTCGTTTGTAGGCAAGATATTGTTATCTGAACAAGATAGATAAATCCTCGTGAATTCGATGATCCATAACTATCTGAAATTAAATTTCGTCGGTGTCGTCTAGCCGATAAATTTGATTTGTTTTTTTCGTATTAATATTCGAATGTGTGTAATTATTTTAACAATATGAAAAATTGGTGCAATAAAATGAATGCCTATTATAAACGAGTTCGTTAGTTTCGCGAACTAAAACAGCAATTTCCAAATTGAAATGCTTTGAACTAATTGATATGTATCCATTTGTCTGCAAATAATTTAATTTTCTTTTTCAAATGATAATTTGTATTTTTTTTTCAGTGCGATTGTTAAATTGGAGCTATTAGAATTGTTCAGTGAAATTTATTGTGGAGTATTTTTATCCAGTGATATTTAAAAAAAATTTAAATTCAAAAGAATTTTTTTTAAATACTATAGTACAAACAGGAAAATTTAATTTTCGAGATGTATCTGCGAGAACTATTTACTTAAAACTACTCGTTTAGACTCCTTTTATTTCAAAAGTATCCTTATTAGTAAAAGTATCCTCCTGTATTTTATTCGGACAATTTTTATTTCAGAACACTCCGAATTTTTTTAATGTAGGAAATCATAAATTTCAAAATTTTGATTTTAATTGCATATTTAAATGTGAAACATTCAATAATTTTAATTAGTAGCTTGACGGTTATTCATAATATTAGTGTAGTAAATTTTGAATAAACTGATTACATATTGTTCAAATTTTCTCATCTACCTTTAAATTTATTATGTAATAATTCAAAAACATTCGAATTATTTAGAATATCAACATACCATACTAATCTGAACATTTCAACTAAAGTTTTGATATTTTTCCTATAAAATTTAATCTTAACACATCATTCTAAGTTCTGATAATTCATATTCATGCGAAAATTCAACAAACAACTAGAAATAAGTTCAAATATGTATGAAAACGATTATTTTATATATCCTATCACAATATCAAAAATTCTTAGAACTCACCAAAATACGAAAATAATTACATATTTTTTTTAATAGCCTAACTTCAACCACATTCGAGATTCATCGCGTTTCTTTACATTATAAAACCCAACACAAAAGATGCTGAAAACTATGTTAATTTAACTGAAATAGGATTCAGCCAACAAACATATGCTAGAACACGTACATACATACAACGTTTTGTGCTAACCGCGCCGCTTTGCTGAAATTGCTGAAACGTATCTATAATATAATAGTGCACCGTGTGCACTCGAAACAAACATTCAACAACCTCTTAGAATAAATAGCATAATTTTCAGGATTGTTTCAGCGAAAATACCATAGCGAATTCAATGGGTATTTAATTTTAATTTATTACGTCTTCTGAAAACGGTTTGGAATCGTTTTTTACACGAAGATGTCAGTTTGTACTGAATCGCATAAATAAATTATAAAAAAAAGTAATTTATTTCGTCACGCATGAGAAACACTTGTCGCGTTTGCACTTTGGGGAATAAACTGTATACTTTCTGGGTCGAAGCAGTATGGAGATTTTTATGGGTTTCTGTGAATTTGATGGTGTTTAAAATTATATGAATAGTATTATAGAATGTGTCATTGAATAAAAGTCACGAAGGTGCAAATATCGTTTTGAGAAATTGGCGGAAAATTTTCGATAATTTCCGATCGTTTCACTTTTCTGATAATCTATAATCAATTATTGAAACGTAAAATCTTAGTTTTCGTAAAAATATTTATAGTACAACAAAATTTTTGATAGAAATCATCAATTTTATAAATCGTGGATCGAATAGTAATATTAACAGATTTTCCGGATAGATAAATACTTGTGCAAAATTCAACTACATAATTTTCCGCTATTCTTATTTTATTATTATTTATTCTGTGTATACAAAACGAGCATTGGTTTATCATGCTGCATGTATTTTATTATTAGATTATGGAAACAACATTGAACGGAACAAGTAATATAATTTTCGATGAACATGAAATGTACACAGCTCTCATTGTGTATTCATAATGCCTTGAAGTAATTCATTTTCTTATTATTAATTAAAGGTAATTGAATTAATTGACTCAAAATTTTCACAGTAGAACAAATGTGCTATAATAAATTCGTATTTTTCGATATTAATCAAATAAAGTATGCCGAAAAAATGAATGTACCATATTTTTGTCTGCGATTATACTCAAATATGAAATGGTGTATTTTGTATATGATGACATCTTTTTTCCATAATATGAACTAATGTGAAAAAAATGAATATGATAAAATAAAATTATATAAATTAAGTTTTAAAGGAAAATTTCTTTTTTTTTATTTAGGAACTTTCATAAAAAAAATATCCTGTTTTTTTTTAACAATTTCTTTTAGTTTCAAATAATAATATTAATTTTCGATTACAATATTCATCAAATAACCAATTTTTTTAGTTTTTTTAATAATCAAATTTTATTATTGTAGTAATGAATGGTTTGTGGTTAATTTCCACTGTATACGATAAAAAAATCTGATATTATTTATATTACATGTAAAATAGTGTACATAATTGATATTTCATTACTCAAAAAATACAATTAAAAATCCATTACTGCTAGTTAAGGTTGAAATAGATATGAATCAAATACACTACAAAAAAATAAAACTATTTTTTTCAAATTGATTTAACTGCAACTGCTTGAATGTTTAAAAAAACGTAAAATATTAATGGAACATAGATTTTCCTAATGATAATATAAATGCATAATATTTTTAGACAGGAATAAAATACTCAGCAATAATATAAATATTTTTAATTTATTTTAATGAATCCAGAATTGTGCTGATAATAGAGCCAACAACAGCCATCAACAATTGTTGCTTTTCTTTTTATAAAAATAATAAATATAATAGATTTTTTTTAAACTGAAATGAAAACTTATTAAATTACTGATAAATAAGCATTATTTCAAATTATGTCATAAATTTAAAAAATTTAAAAAAAAAAAAATATTTTTTTCTTAAACTGCAATAAAGATTTATAAATTTTAGTTGAAAATATCTGACTTGAATATTTTTTAATAACGCAGTAATCGTATTCACATGTGATTGAATAGATTTTTCAGCACTATCATTCATTCTCTAAAATATCATTGAACAATGTATTTCTATATAATTTCACTGCTGTATTTCATTTTTTTTATAAATAATATATCTGGCCAATTAACTATGAATAATGATTTTGTAAGTATTTGTACTTTATAAGTTTCTTCGAGTATTTGTGAATAACATTTGTTTTTTGCAGGGAAAATATAAAATGTCTATATCTAATATTGAATTGTGTAAAGGTGCCAAAAAGAACAATCTAACTACATCTTTTGTAGAGTTTAAAAATATTAATAACATCCTTTATGCTAACGGGAACTATACCTTGTCAAAGGAAGTTGGGCCGGTTATGGTAAATTTTACTTGAAATTGATATATTATACAATTAACTAATGTAATGATATAATTTTATTATTGTTTAAATTACATATTAGTTCAAAGGAAAACTACTGAAATGGAGCGGAAAAAGATATGATCAATTATTGAAATACAAAAGTGATGAGATTTGTGAATTTGATGCTATCAAACAAAATGAATTTGAGTTAATAGCTACTTTTTCTTCGGTAGCTGAAAAAGTCTGTACTTTGCAAAAAGTTAGTATTGTTGTAATTTTCAATTTAATTACTATAATTTTTTTTTACATGTCTGATTTATTTTAAAGGGAACTAAAGTATTAAATAATGTGGACTTGACAAAGTTATGGACTTATTTATTGGGTGAATCATATTTTTATGGACAGTATAAAATGGTGATGGAATACTTTACAACCGAAGGAAATATTATTTGTTTCAGTAGTGTATTTACATTGAGTAAATGATTTTATTTGTATTCACTGAGAAAATTTGAAGATATTTTTAACATTAAATAAATATTTGGGGTCTAATTTATTTTTTTTTTGCTTATAAATTTATTTATCATTTTTAAAATTCTATTCTAAAATTTTCAAAAATATTTTTGTGTCAATTTATTAAAAAAATAATTTACATTTTTGAAATCTGTAATTTTTAACATATTAAAAAAAAACATTTATATACCTTTTATCATAGGAAATATGTTTAAAAATCGACAAACATTCATAATTAAAATTTCTGTTTTGAAAATAACATGGCTACATATAATACAACTTATAAATTTTTTGATAAGAAAAAGTAAGATTTCCAAAAACTCAAAATAAATATGTGCTAACATATAAATTAATATTTATTTTTTCATGATTTCTTCAAATCATAAGAACCTACTATATATAAAAAATTTTAAATAATTTTATTAACTTAAATTCGTCGTATTTGCAGATGTAGGTATCATTGAATAAAAGAATATTTCATTTATTTCTAATATTCAGTAAATATTCATAAAAATAAAATGTCAAAAGAACGAAAAACTGTTGGTGCTTAGAATTTAAAAAAAAAGGTTAGTGAACTCTGACTAGTATGAAACGTCAGTTCAAACTGTCAAATATCATCGGCACGATATGGACCATTCTAGGGATGTTCGTTCCCTTCTAAAACAACTTGCTATAGCCAGAAATGAAATAAAAAATCTCAGGTTATTAATTAATATCACTAAAAACATTTTACTTCGTTCAAATAATCTAATTTTCATATATTTCCATCAGACAGCAGATCTTTTCGTTGAAGCACAATCACAGGAAAGATGTAGAAGAAATAAAAAATGTACTGGAGCATTGGACTTGTCTCAATTGCAAAAATGAAGGTGGGTTTCTTTCAGTCTATACGTGAAAAGTTCTTCGGTTGAAATTTATTATTATTATTATTTTTTAAGCATCGACGTCTAATAGTAATGTTTCTGTGACTACAAAAAGTCCTCATGATTTTCCATTCAAAGTCATTGGTTATATAGAAACAGCTTTTGCTAATAAAAGAGGCGTTCCTCGACAACCAGGAATTTTAAGCGAATCTCACGGTGTGATAAGGCTAGAGACTAATGTTCTGACTAATCCTCATCATGCTATAGAAGGATTGGAGAATTTTTCACATATGTGGTTTGTATATCTTCCTATAAAAAAAATATTTAAAACAAATATATACTTTAATATTTCAAATGATTTTTCAGGATATTATTTCATTTCCATTCAAATGAAAATACTCATATTAGAGCTAAAGTAGCACCGCCAAGATTAAATGGTATCCGAACAGGCGTTTTCGCCACACGATCCCCACATAGACCTAGTCCGATAGGACTTTCATTAGTGAAAATTGATAAAATAGAAGGTAATGATTCACTTTTTTCTTATTGGAAAAACATTTTACTAATTATAATTTTTTCAGGTGAATGCATTCACTTTTCTGGTATCGATATGGTGAACGGTACACCAGTTTTGGATATAAAACCTTATGTACCTCAATATGACACTCCTTGTGTAGAATCGTCAAGTAATGAACATTCCAATCAACTTTGTGATGATAATTCCGTAGTTGTCGGTAGAAACTTGCATTGGGAAAGACTTCCCAGAGAATCTGATGGACGATCTGAAGATGGTGACTCTATTTTGCAAGATCAATCTGATCTTGATTTTGATATTCAAGGTTTTTTTCTTACAATCAAATATTTACGAAAATATTTTAAAATTATTATTATTATTTTAAATTTTTATAGAAAGACTATTAATTGGCGAAGCTTCTCAATCTTCTGAAACGCAACAATCGAATAATATTAATGAAGCAAGTGTGGATATACCTCCTATTCGTGTATTAGATGGAAGAGATTCTGATGATGTATTCCTTAGCGATGCACCTCCATTACCGCTTTATTCTTCAGTCCAAGGAAACTTTTTTGATAGGTTTGTTATTAGATTAAAAAGATTTTACTAATTTATATTATAAACTCTCATCCAATCAAATTGTTTTATTTATTAGATCGCCTTTACGTTTAGCATCTCAGAGAGAAGCTCCAGAAGGCAGTGAAGGAAGTTCTCCTCCTTCACCAGCTCAAACATCAGGCAAATTTTTTAAGCGTATAACTTTGAATAACGAATGTCAAGTATTAACTTTATTATTATTTCAGGAATTCGAGTTGCTAATTGGATTTCAAATGCACCTGTTTCGAGATTGAGTGTCCAATTTTCTGATGAATGTTCTAGACAAATAGAAAGTTATTTAGGAAGTACAGTAAGTTTTAATAAAAAGTAAAAAAATGAACAACCTTTTTATTGATGATACTTAAATTCATTTTGAATTTTCAGACATCAGCTGCAAGAGTAAAATCCACAATTATATCTGTTCTTTCTGAGGATCCTAGGTCTGTGTATGTCCGTAATCGATACTCAGACGAACCCTATGTTTGCTCAATTGAACGATTAATCATTACATGCTTTTTCGATGATACTGCTCATGCATGTTTGGTGACAAATATCGAAGAATGCAACTCTTCCAATGTAGAAAATGAGAGTTAATTTCATACATTATTGTATCTCATTCGAACATATCACAAAATGATATTTTATTATATTTAAATGTATATGTAAATGTTTTATGTAAAGCAATTTTATGTTGAGAGATTATTTAATGTATATTTATTGTGTCCATACATTTAATTTTTAAATTACATGTAATAAAATGAAAGTCCATCTTTTGAAAAAAATTACATTTTTGATTGTACTTTTAAAAAATATTTAAGTGTATGTATATATTTTTCAAAAATTTTGATAGAAAACGTTATGTTTGTGATACAAATTTTGCTATCATGTATTATTTTTTTCAAAAAAGATTAGAACAATAAAACGGTTTCACCAAAGATATGTATATTTTTTTTTTATTGAAAGGTAATAAAAGGGGAAGGAATAAATAAAGATTCATATGGTTAATAAAAATAATTTTAATTGGGCTGATAGAAAAATACCACTATTGTTTCGAAAAAGTTTATTTTGGCACAACATAAAAAAATTGAAACAAACAGTCATCTATAGTAAAAATGACAAAAAATTCAATTGAAATTCACAAAAATATAATCAAACATCATATAAACTGTCCATTTTATGAACAATAGACAAAAAATGTTATAAAAAATAATAACTTCACTAAAATCGGTATCTAATTCAAGTTTATGCAATAACAAAAGATCAAACATTATAATTTCAATGATTTGTGTGCGTATTTTTAATGCATACAACTAATATAGTGTCTATTGATAAATTGGCGCTGATATGTATAAACTTGTCAGTATATAAATATTCACACCAAAAAAAATAAATAAACTTAATGTTACTAAATGCTCATTCATGAGTCAACCTCACGTTTTATCACAAAATTTAATTTCATCGATTTAAGTATTACAGAAACAAGATATACAGTGTATTAAAAATATTTTGTGACTAGATTTAATATTTCATTACAAAAAATTCAAGAAATACAATAGCCTTTTATAAAAGGTAAACCTGTTGGTACAGATTTTTGATATCTCCCATAAGTGTCTCCGAAGAAATTCATCAGAGTATATTCTTCAAAATATACTCTGTCTTTGAAGAACATCCAAGACACTATTGTATATGCAATTGTGCAAATTGGATTTAACAGCGTTATCTGAAAATAAAATATGTCTCATTTTAAAGATTTTTATTATTTAGAGATTAAATATTGTATAAAAAAGAGCAAACCTGTGTTCCAATCGACCAATAAAACCAACCGACGTAACTTGGATGACGACACAGTGAATAAATGCCATGAGTGACTAAAATATGATCTCTGTGTTTTTCGAATTGCACCTGAATACATAATATGAACGTTGATAAATCAAAAAATAATAAATATAGCATTCTAATTCATATACACTGCAAATAGATTGCGACTTTACTCACGCAATGATTGAAATTCGCTTTAGCTGTTATCATAGCACCTTTCCTCATCAATTCTCCGCCGATACAAGTTATCAAACCGATATATGATAAAAAGTAGTATTCTTTGATTTCTAAAAATGCAAAATCGTTAAATTAAGACATATAATAATAGAAATGATACATTTGAATCAAAAATATACCAGGGAAGAAATAGAACTCTATAGCCCATTCGATCCAACTAGTAACGGCAGCGACTATATACTGTTTACTATGATTTAGTATAAAAGAATCTAACGATAGCGAAAGTGGATTGGTTAGGGCTATTGTGAAGAACTCCGAGAAATGAAACACAGACATAATAACGGCGTAAACCCCGAAAACACTCCACCCATCATTAAATGATGATACGTACAGCCCAGTTGCACACGTACAACCCAAAAAAGTGGCACGGACAGACACCTGCAAACAAACACGTTATAAATGCCAAGGGTATACACGTCAGTATGGTATTGTGAAAAGACTCACGTCATATAAAAATCCGGAGAAACAAAATCGTAGGGCTATGTTAATGAAGGATAGATAGAGTATGGGACTCCAGAAATTAGTACCCCAAACATTGGATCCAAAGCCGAGATATATTTCTGTCATATAAACGCATGAAAATAGTATAAAGGAAACCAAGAAGAATGCTAGACTTTGGTAGCCAATTTTTCTATTTTCGTCGAGAAGAGACATTGTTGATAAATATCTCAATTCGTAATTTTTTATTCAAAATAGGGATTGCACAAACGGCAGCATCGCCCAGCCTAGGTGACAGTTGACTAAAAAGCTCTTTTGCGCGCCATGTTCTTTTTGCCGAAAATATCAATATTTTAATTTTCTTTGGGCAAAATATCATTTCAAGTAAATTGTATTTAAACATTTTATGATTTATTATTTTTTCATCGAAAAAAAAAAAATCAACAAGTAGTAAAAATGGAAAATTAAAATATTTTATTGAATTTAAGGTTCGAGTTGTTTTTCACCAATAAAATAAAATCAATCGTTTTTGAAATTTAGTTCACTTAATTTTCAGTCATCTTTTGGTAGTGATATTTAAAATAAATGTACAGTCGAGCCCCGGGGGGGGGGGGGGGGGGGGTGGGGGGGGGGG
>JAOXNN020000053.1:433567-444699 GCA_028571205.2 Hydropsyche betteni | reverse complement strand
TAAATGTACAGTAAACCCCCTCCCCCCCTCTCTCTCTCTATAACGTCCCCCTCATATATCATTCAAATTCTTATTTTAATTTTTTCAAATGTATTTGAAACAAGCAGTTAACACGTAAAAATGTCAAAAAAAAAATTTTAATTAAGAAAATTTAATCCCTTATAACGTGGAATCTATTTTGACATTATATGGGTGTTTACTGTAATATCCTTTTAATAGTCCTGATCAATTAATGCATAATTTCTTATTATTGTGGTAAAATTACTTACTAATTTTAAGATAATGACTTACTTATTAACTGCAAAATAAGAAACTACCTTATTTTCCTTACCAAAATTTTTCTAGGAAATATAAGGTGGAAGTACCTAATAAGTAAGGTGGAAGGAAACTTAAATTTAAAAAAAGTTATGGTTTTATAATTTTTAATGTCATTTATCATTTTCCATGTAAATTATAGCTAAAACAACAATTTCAAATATATGTTAATATGTATTGTAATATTTACAACGATCTAATGAAAATTCCGATATATATTTATATTTGGATACAATCATGAAAATCATCAGTTTTGAATATGTTGTATGACGTATCAGTTGACAAAATTACGAAAATAGTATGTAAACATAAACATATATATATCATACAATTAATACATAATAAATAATGTGATAATTTAACAAAAATTTTAAGCAATGAAATTTTTTTATAGGACAATGTGTTATAAAAAAATATCAAAAGATAAATATTTATATAAAAAACAGTTGACACAATTCGATGAAGGAAAATCAGCGAATCCTCTGGTAAAAAAGTTGTATATATGAACAATAGTCTATTTCTAAAAATTTCTAATTCATATGCCATGATAGAAGAATGTACTCCCTATATATGTTGTGTAATATTATTTTGAACATTCCACAAATCATTTCGCCAAATATTATAAATGTTTACATTTTACATCATGTTAATGATAACATTATACATAATTATGTTACACTTGTATAAATCACTATTCAAATGGGAAGATTTTGTTCAACATTAATTATGTACAAGATTAAAAACAATGGTCACCATCAAAAAAAAAGAACAACAATGTTAAAGATTACTATATTAGCATTTATTTAAATGTCTAAACTGGTAGTAAAATCTTATATACATCCAAGGAGAATAATAATTATTAAACAATAAAAGAAATTTGGAATATTCTGACTCTCTTAGTCATTCAACAAGGTGAAGTATTTTATAGCACAGAACACTTCCTTTTTATACTATGAAAACTAGTTAAATACTAAATGGAAAATAAATAATTTTATATAAATTAAAGTAATAAAATATCTGTAATCATAGAAACTAAATATGACTTGGATTTTTAACAAGTGATGGCATGTTATGCTAATGTCCAATAGGTTCCACATAATTTGCTGGATAGAGGCCGACTCGACCATCTTTACGACCCTTACACCACCCTTGTTCATCTTCATCTTCTAATTTCTCAAATAAATCTCCTGTAGACAAAAAATATTCATATTATCAAACCCACTTAGAGCACATCGATATGCAATGATTGTTTACCTTGTCTGAAGCTAAGTTCATCACTTTCGGCGCCTTGATAATCATATAGAGCTCGAACGGGCACTCCCGGTTCCCCAGTGTCTGTTAACGGTTCTGTTCCACCATCTACTTCGTTATCTCCGTCTTCGTCCCATTCCTCTTCATCAAAAGGGTTTTCTTTGCTGTTGGTTGCTGCAGCTGCTGTGGTTGTGCTTGTTGTAGTATTAGTAACACTTGTGGTAGTCGTTGTTCGAGTCGGGCCGGTGCCATTTCTGAAAAATAAAAAATTTATAAAATAGGAAAATAAGTAAATTTCAAATTTGAATGCAGTACTGTTTACAAAATTACGTTATAGTTCTTTGAGGTGATGAAATAGTAGGTTTTTTATCAGTTGAAGATGCTGATGCGTCGCTCTTATCATTTTTGTCTTTACTATTATTACTTAAAGTGTTCGTCGCCCCGCTAGTACTATTTTTCGTTGAAACTTTATTATTTACAGGCAGATCCTATATAAAAAACGTATGAAGTTATTTTTCGTTCAAAAACGGATTATTCGAAATTTAAAAATTTGGTAAAGCAGTATTTAAATATAAATAACAATAATATAATGTTAAAATTCAAACCTTAGTCTTTTTCAATGTATAGACGCCGATATCTTGAGTGCTCTATATAAAAAAATCGGTGAACATGCAATGAAAAACAAAAAAGCAAAATCAATAAAACAAAAAAACTTGAAAAAAAGACATCACTAGCATCTCAAATTAGTAGGGTAATTAAGATTTCAATGACTAAATTAAAAAAAAAATTACATGTAAGTCTTCTCCGACAGGTCGCTGATTGATAAGCGTAATAGGTCCGGCAGGTAAACTTTCTTTCGATTTGCCTTTGGCAATATCTCTAAACTCTTCGGTGTATTCCTGGTGCATTATGATATTTCATTCAACGTCGCATAGTTTGAAAATATCAAGGCGGAAAAACCATGAAAATTTTGCAAGCATGTGCAAAATAAAATTGGTTGATGCAGGCAATGCAATAAAAAAAATTGAAAAAAAAAAAAATTATATAATAGCAATGAAAAAGTCAATCATTCTTTAGTCATTGATAAACACAAGATTTGGTAAATGGAAAATTTCAAAAAATTCAGAAAAAAATCGTTTAGTCACTGAACATAATAAGTTACTTAATCAAGTAACGAGTACATTTTTTTAGAATGTTCAATATGAAAAATATCACATTTCTATATTCAAATCGACATATAACATTGTGCAAAATTCGTCAAACACCTTTCGTTTACATGCAAATATAAAATTAGTTGAAAACAGTGGACAAATATTTTGAACATATAATATTATACAATTTAGGACGACATCAAATTGAACATGAATTGCGTACAAACGTTTCTAAACAGACAAACAAAGAATATCTTATCTGAAATAACATGAGCAAAATATATATAGCAAAGAGTGTATATCCATTTATAACATTGATGAGTGTTTTGAGAAAATAAACAAAAATTAGAATATGAACGATGATAATATGTATAAATACATTTGTGTAAACTACATGATCAAATAGCGAGATTTCTAAGTGAAAATTAATTTGAACAGTAAACTACTATTTCACAAGTCTCACTGTACCGAAAATCCACTATCGACACCCGCCGATATCGATCCGACTGACGGTGTCACTCTAGTAGCCCATCTGTCGTTAGCGGGCGAGGTACGCGCAGGCCATGGCAAAGAAAACGAAGGTACAGCATAACGGACATCGTCAATGGTGTTACGTGTTGTAGAAGGTATACGTTTCATGCATCGAAAGCATCCCGCAATACGGTCTTCTTTAACTGTATTCGATTCCACAGAAACTTCATCATCATCGTTAAGTGATGGTTGCTTATAAAACAATTCAACTTCATTGTTATGTAATTATGAGACACAATTCGAAAGAATGTTATTATGATTATGAAATCTTATTCATGATATGAATGACATAATTTTGCACAATGTTCAGATGTATTACATATTGAAAAGTATTATCAGTAACCTATTGATTGTAATTTTTTGCTGATTTCAATAAAATCAATTCAATTATTAGAAAAAAAAATCTCATGCTTAATTTTTAAGAGTAAAAAATATTAGACAAAATAAAAAGTAACTCATGTCACATGCCAAATATATTTTTTTAAGTTAATATACCTCGAATTGGGGCCACTGCATTGCCATATTAACTCCGTGATTATTCGACCACCATTTAAGATCTTTTTGATGATCTGCATTATTTATTGTATGATGGAATTCTTCGTAAATCTGTGGTAATCTGTAATTTGACATTATCACTCATTACCAAGAGATTATACATTGTTTGTACATGACTATAAAATATGTTGTTTTTAGTTGTAAAAACATTGCTTATATAATACTCACACTGGATCTTGACTAATATTCAGACATTTATGTACAGAAAATAAAATTTGTTTGAAAAATGTTAATCTTTGAGCTTCCATTGCTTGACATCGATCAAAAACTATAGTCATATCTTCCATATAACGTGCATTGTAAGCATCGATTTCTTTGAGAGCTGCTTCGTATTTTTCTCGCCAACGAGCGGCATCTTCTTTGCTTTTCGTCACTCGTTCTTGCATTTTTTTAATCTGGAATATTTTAATTCAATATGAAATATAAAATAATTTTCAAGTCATGTTAAAATATATGTTAAAAATGTGAATTACAAACAATAAATGTAGTTTTTTTGCATGTGAATTAACCATGTTTACCAATTGTTTGGAAGTTAAATAATTCAATATAGGAAAGCAGGTTATTTTAGTTTTTAAGGTTGAAGAGATTAATGTTACATAGCATACAGTAGGCAAATCACCAAAGTGAAAATTTTTAGTAATATTTAGAGATAAATTTATTGAATAATGAATAATTTCAAGAATACATAGGAATGTGGGAAAATATTGAATTAAAGAGGAAATAAATCATAAATGTATCGGAAGTTGTTAATTGCAGAGATGTTGGAAAAAAAAAACGATTATAATAAAAACGCAAGGCAAGCCTTACCGTGGCAGCCCTCTGCACTCAGACGCAGACAGCAAAGCCAAAAAAAGAAACAATCACCAAATAAAATAATTATTCAAAATTAAAATAATACTCCACAATATTATAATATCATATAAACTTGTACAAAAAAGAAAAGTTTTCTGCATTGAGAAAAATAACTTGTTAAAAAATATCATGCAATATTGTAATCCAATTAAAATTTAAAAATATCAATCTGTACAAGAAAACAAACAATAAATAACCAACAACGAAATTAACCTGATCGGGACTAAGTGATGTATCTCCTGCCGCATTTCTTTCTTGATTAGCAGCCGACCTTTGTTGTTTACAAGCAGTATGGTATTCTGTTCTGGCCCTTTCGACACGACTTAATAATTTACACCACGGTTTTTGAGCTTTTTTAAACGCCTCCTCCATTTCTTTTCGTTCTTTGATTTGAATCATAGACTAAAAAAATTCAAAATTACAAACAAATACATAACTCATAATAGAAGCATGTAAATGCTTTCGGTTTCATCCTCCAACGCAAGGACTATGAAAAGTTTGCATCAATTTTAATCGTGCCAAACAGCAATTGTGCCAATTGTGTCGAGTGTTGCCTGTAAATTTGCATTGGAGGAAGCACCCAATTCGCAACTAGAGCTAAGCGTACTTTGTGATACGACTCCTTTTGCCAGTTCTTCAACTGTTGTATGACATCGTTGAATAAGTTGTCTTTGATTTTGAGGTGTAGATCGCACAATCGATCGGATTCAGCGAGAACTCCTTTCCACGCTGCTTCCATTGTACCATATTCGGGACCTGAAAAGAAATATTACTAAGTACAAAGCTTTACAACAAATTAACAAATGAAATTTCTAATACCTTTCTCTATAAAATCACTCCACTTTTTCGCCCATCCTCGCAATCCTTTAGCATACGTTTTTTCGATGTCTGCTCTTTCAGCAACCATGGTCTGAAGATCTGCACATAATCGATAACCATCTTCTATCCTTTTTGCAGTTCTTTTATAATTACCCGGTTCCCAAAACGAATCCGAGCTTACGCCCGGTTGGGGCTCGTCGCTATGTTGCGACATTCCGCCTGAAACAAAAATTTAAATACATTAATACAAATTATATTATAAAAGTAACTGAATTTAAAAATGAAATTTATGATACAAATTTAAGTAACATTTCTAATAATTAATATGCTTGCTAACAACCATTTAAGATATAAGATTTTAAAAAGAAAAAAGTCCTAGTTGTATAAAAATTTTTTTAACAAAGTATTATTATTTTGGTTACTAAGGAAGTAAAATTATATATTAATAAAAAAAAACATTATTTCAAATTAATTATAAGGGTACTGACGAGTATATAGTCAACAGTTAAACAAAAAAAAAACTGAATGTTCATTGTTGAAATACACCTGGGCCTCGTATAACACGGTCATATGGTTCCACAAAAACGTCGTGTAATACAAATCCGTGTTATACAAGGTTTGAAGTTCATACAAAATTAGGGTTCGCGTTCCAAAAAAAAAAATTAGATAGTTGATATGAATACATATTCATACTTTACTTTTTTAAATAAACAAATACATATACATTTACATATTCATTGAAAAACACTTTAATAATATAATATAGTATTCATTCATCATCGCTATCACTTAGAATTCTATATGTTTTACTTTTTTTCGAGATCGGTTGTAAGTTTTCATCCTCGGAGGACTTTGGATTACTTGTGGTTTTAGTCTTCGAAAATTCGGTAATAAGCGATTATCTGCTTTTAGCGTATAAATCTTTAAGTATTTCCTTATAAGGTTCCAAAATCTGTAGTAATTCCTTCTTGAATTTCGAACTTCTTTCTATTGTATTATAGGATCCTTTTCAATAAAAAAATTTCTAATTTAATGTCATGGCACATTTCATAGACGTACAAATCAAACATATTAAATTTTTTTCCTGAAATCGTGTTATATAAAGCGTGTTGTATAAAAAATATGCCACAATTTATACATCCGTGTTATAAAAAACCGTGTTATACGAGGCCCGGGTGTTTAAGTGTAACGAGCGCGTCTAATCTGGGCCGGGCCTAGTCCCTAGTCTGGGCCGGGGATTAAAGGGCTGAGGGGGGCGGGGGGGCGGGCGAATCGAGCTTTGTTCGAATGTTTGAAGGACCCCACCTCCGGTTCGCGCCTTCAGCCATTCAAGGCTCCTTAATTACACAAAGTAAATAGTTTCTTCGACACCTCTCAACGACGGCGGATAAATTGAGTACACACTACACCTATAAAAGGGTCTATTTGAGGGCACGTGTTTGCGTTTCAGGTGGGTATTTTTCAAATATTGTGAATTTATGTATTATTTTTAGACCTTTTAATGAAAGAAATTAATATGATCATTTTGTGAAATATGATAAAATGAAAAATATTATTTTTGATAATATTTTATACTTATTACTATAGTTAAGCGAAAGATAACGTAATGTAAATGATAAAATAATATGTAGAATATAATTAGATATACTAGGTTTAATTTTAAGACTATTTGAAAAGGAATGTTTTTTAGTATTCGAATTCCATGAAAACCTTATAATTACGCAAATAATATATAAAGCGAAAATAATTTAATATTTAATGATGTCACAAAAATTCGAGCAATTCTCGCAATAATTAAAATAACTGCCATTAAAAAAATAATAAAAATAAAAAGTAATTTCAGTTTCCAACCGTTCAAAAGTATTACAAAACCTCAAAATTTTTGAGGTTATTAAAATTATTAAAAATCACGTAGAAAAGCAAAATATAATAAAAAATCACGAAAATATCAATTTTTAAATTTTCACAAACACCACACATTTTCTACACGTCATATTTATGTTAAAGAAAATTTATATTCTTAAATCGATTTATATTTCGATCGATGAAAATATACTTTCTTCCGACAAATCGGCTAGTAAACATGTAATATAATGTATAATATGTAATGTAAATACCCTTTACACAATTATTGCTTACCATCAGTGAATTTGTTAATACATATTCGTCCAATTGCTAAAACAATTTCTAGACAACACAAAATATAGTTTTACTGTGAATATAATATATTAATATACCCAATAATATCTACATCCAAAAAAAAACACAAATATTTCCATTCCGCCCAAACCAAAAGCTCACACAGTCAAAATCATCCATAAATACACGGAAGACACCTCACGCTTGACGCGCGCGCGTGTGTTTCGCGTCGTAAAAGCCTAGTTTACACGCATATCCGGCGAAGGTCTTCCGACCCTCATCACGGCCGTCGATAATTCCGCTTCCGGAGCGGAACTGCCGTTAAAAATGTATTCAAATCGAACGGGGATTGGCAGCGGACCGCAGATACGCGAAAACCCGGCCCGCACACATTGGTACCGTGCGCGTCCGTCATTGTGTCTGACGGCGCTGATAGCGCGTTTCTCTGTCCGTTTTTGTTACGAATTGTGGTTCGGGATAAATTCATTCGGTGTGCTTACGTTATTTATTGGTTTGTAAGATACATCTGAGTCTCTTTTTACAAGGGGGATACGTTCCAGAAACTAAAATTTAAAGATTAGAGTTTTGTATAAGATGAATCCCCTATATATAATAGCGGATTTCTGTGTGTGTGTGTGTGTGTGTGTGTGTGTGTGTGTGTGTGTGTGTGCGTGTGTGTGTGTGTGTCGATGACGCTCGCTACTTTTTATAGTAGGTTCCTTCAGTATATTTGGATAGAACTTCCATTCAAGTATACAACTAAGTCTCTTTTTATATGAGAAATACGATCCAGAGACTACCGTGTGACCATATAAAAATTGAAAAAAGGATCCTTCGGTATATTTTTGGATAGAACTTTCATCCAAAAATACAACTAAGTCTCTTTTTAAACGGCGGATATGATCCAGAGATTACCGTATAAAAAAATATGGTGACCATATAAAAATTGTAAATCGGATACTTCAGTATATTTTTGGATTTAACTATCATCCAAATATACACCCAAGTACCTTTTTAAACGGCGGATACGATCCAGGGACTCCTGTAAAAAAAATATAGTGACCATATAAAAATTGGAGACAAATTACAGCAGAATATTTGGATGAAACTTCCATCTAAATTTACACATTAAAAAAATTGTAATATGGATAGATTTCGCCATGTGAAATCTTCGAAAAACATCAAAACTTTCATTTGATAACCATAATTGTACACTGGTATTATCTTACCATCGTGGTATAATAACTTTTTATTTATACCGTTTTCAAGTGAAAAAATAGTGTAAAAACAAAATCTGTTATTTTTCTTTGAGCCGTGTTATTTTGGAACCGTGTAAAAAGAGTTTTAGGTGTATCTTCAAAACATTATGGATTTATATGGAAGCGTAGATGCACCGAGATTGTGTTACGATTGCGGTTTGGTTGAATGAAACTATTTCAGTTTAGTTGAATGTAACGATTTTGTTTGTATGTGTTGATGAGTTTAATATATTTTTAGTGAATATGGATGGATTTAAGCATGGTTCATATGGGATGGAATTGAAGTGAAACTTCTATCATACGAAGCGGCTAATCATTCGATTTTGAAAATGTGATTTACGTTAATTAATACTTCTGGCATCGACATATAACATATTGACTGTAGATGTTGTGTGCGTCTGAGTTTAAGACAGATTGGTAAGAGGTCGTTTTAGCATATCAGAAATAGAATTGCTCATAAAACATGAATGTAATCTTAAAAGATTTTTTTAGGATGAAAGTAAACCAACTCAATAACATTGATATAAAGAAAAGTCCATGAAATTTATTCATTTTCCGTAACGGATCATGAAAATAAATCATAAAATACAAGGAGATAAATTTACATATGACTTCTGCAGATTCGTATAAAATTACTAAGAACAAACCAGTTCAGTATATTAACGCACACACAAAACTTTACATAATAATAAAAATTAGTATAATAAAATTACAATAGATAGATTATTTCATTTCAATTGGAACATAATTAAATAAAAGAGACCACTGAAAAAAAACCTCAATCAAGAAGCACCGCCTTAATTAAATCGCAAAGCGGATTTATTTTCCATACGCTCCTCGAGAACGTCATTCATACACCGCCAACAATACAATTATTTTTACTTAACTCAATAACCTTCTGCGACAACAGGAGGACAAGGGAGCACCCCTTTTCCCAGACACATCCCACCCCCAAATCCCACCCCCACATACCACTAATTCTCGATTCGAAGAGAACGGTGGGTCGGAATGCGGAGTGTTATCTCAAAGTCGTTTTTCCCCGGGAAAATACCTGCGCCTTTAGCCGTCTTCTCGTACGAAGGAGGGACAGATAATGTATCGCGTTTGGATTTTGCGGTTTCGCTTTGGACGTTTCGAAGTTCGGTCTAATTGGGTATCAATTTTAGGATGATATGGTTATGATTATGTGGGAATTTCGGTCCGTTGCGGTTAGATATTGTTCGCGTTTTGATGGGGTATTTTGAATTTAATAAAATTGAATTTTAGTCGATTATAGTACCGATTGAAGTATCGGTGAGGTTTTTTTTTTTTTGAATTGTTCGTTAAATGTTATGTTCGAGACTGTATGCGATTTGCAACGCGTTGCTAATTATATTGTAACTTATTTCATAGAATGGAACACGCTAGTTAGCGAACTTTGAAAAATGTATAGCTTTTGTTCAACTTTCAAGTGGAGTTTTCAATTATTTCGAAGTAAAAGAGCATTCTAAGAATTTCTAACTAACATTTCATATTTCTGACTCAAAGAAAATGCAAATTGTAGAAATATAATAAATAAATAAAAAATGTAAATAGACGACGCTTGGCAAATGAATACTAACAAAATACGAATACGAATAAAATATTAATAACGCAATAAGTTTATTAAATACAATGAATTTAAAATATATTTATTTGCAGTTAACTGTAATAAAATATACCCAATGTTTAAAATTCTCCACAAATGAGATTCTTTGTTATTTAATTAAGTTTTAGATCATAGAAAAAATGTATTAATCTATTAATTTTATTAATTATACTTAAAATTTACATTAAAGTTTTTTCGGCAAAACTCATAATTAAAAGAACAATTTTTAACTAAAATAAACGAATCCTTCATAATCTTTTAATCATTTATTTTAGTATGATAAAAATTGCAATCCAAATTGAAAAAAGTTCAAGCAATTTCAACAGCAACAACAAAAATCAGTAATAGGAAGTGTATGCAAGTACTATGTAACGGTAACTGAAGCAGTAGCACTAATAACGGCACTGTTACAACGTCGTTACAAAAATGGAAAACGACTCTCAATGCGCAGAAAATAGAAGTTGAAAGCTGAAAGCGATAACGAATGTCACGCGTCGCATTAGTGCTAGTACAGGCGACTCTAGATGTATCACAGTTCCACCGTGAAGCAAAATTCACTACTCTGCTCATAATATCAGCGTGTTTAGTTTGTAATCAATAGTTTTATCAAGAATTTTTCCACTAAACGTTTGC
>JAOXNN020000053.1:372945-433467 GCA_028571205.2 Hydropsyche betteni | reverse complement strand
TCAGTAAATGTAAATGTGGCGCTCGCAGTTTCGCCTAGTGTTGCCGGTACCCAACTAAGCCGACTCAGGAAGCTGGCTCCCCTTCGAAACAATATAAACAACAATCAAAAACCTCTCACAAACACCAAAAAAAAAAAATCAAATTCACCGAACTTCCGACGCCCTCCCCACAACCCCAACGCCCCGATCGCAAACAACCCCGAAAAACCCGAATTAACCCAAAAACGATTGACTTGTCCACAATCAAGGGAATTCGGACCGACACACAGCCATGTCGAGTCTGTTTGCAAAGTCGGCGGGTACCTGTAGCCTGACGACCGCACCCTTGCGGTTTCTTTGCTTTGTCAACATCATCAACGACAATGGGGAAACTGTGTGCACTCCACTCCGGCGACGGCCGACGGGGGACGAAGGACGGTTATGGTTTTAGGGGGGGTAATTGGAGTCGTTCTGCGAAGTGTGGTTTCGATTTTAATTGGGGCGGTTGCGAATTTCCGTTGATTAGTTGGGCGGCGGGGTGTTTTTGTGTTTGATGGTGTTGGAGTTTTTTTTTTATTTTTTATTTTTGGATCAGTTGTAGAATTTTGATGGTTTGGAGTTGTGTCATACTAGTGTGTAAGCCCGATGTTAATAACATCGGCTGTGAATTGCGTAGTTCGACCATTTTCAAATGAAATTCGGCCTTTTGTAAATTAAAATCAACCTTTTGCCAATCGAAATAAATGTATTTTTTCAGATTATGAGTTTTAAATATGTTGAAATAAATATTATTAAGGTTAAAATGATCGTCCATAAGACAAAAAATTTCATATTTTTGTCGTTTCTATTAAAAAAAAAATTTAAAATCACGAACTGAGACTATCAAAGTTAAATTAAAAAATAGATTGCATTTCTTTGATTAACGTGGCAATTAGATTTGAAAATGGTATAATAGAATTTGATTTGCAAAAGGCTGAATTTTTAGTGTAGCGATGATTTTTTTTTAGTTTGTCAACTTTACTAGTATTTTCGATTTTTTTTTTAAATTACTGATGATAATTGAATATTTAATTACATTATCATAAGTCATATTTATTATTGTATGTAATCCGGGGTTTTTGGGATCGAGTCTTCATTTAGGATTTCATTTAAAATATCGAAATTCAAATCCTGGGATAGTGGTTCATATAATGCTCAGATTTCAGATTAAAATTATTAATAATAACAGTATTCGTACTTAATCTTGATCATTTTATTCTTTTATTCTGTAAAAGAATGTTTCCTTTAAGTAAAATTATTCATTAAATAATGATCAAATTTAAATATTATTTGACACGAACTGAATCCTGATTTACTTTACGACTCGAAAGTTTTCGCCGGAACGAGCTGGTAATTAACTTTTAAGCCGTCTGTTCGAAAACATAATTCAATTTCACTTTCACTATGCAAAAATAAAAACATAAACACAAAAGCACGAATAAGCTTTATTGAAATGTAAAAAAATTTCCCTTACAACTCCGCCCCCGCGGCGCGATTATGTTAAAACTTTAATCTCCGTAGTACAATTCTCGAGATAATTCTTTTATAACTTCATTAAAAAGTTCAACTTTGCGAAATTGGATATAAGAACTTTCTCCGGCGCACCCGTATATGACAAAGAACGTGTCAACGGCATAATTTCATAAATATAACATCCGAAAACTTAACCTTTTGCGGAAACTCAACTCTGACATTCGCCGGGCACTATTGCGAAAACATTCGACGGGTCCGAATTAATTTGCATAAAATTTTACAGGCGATCGGAACGGCCCTGCGAAAAATAAATCTCTGAAAAAGGCGACCGAAAATAAAAAGGGAGTTTCAGAGCGACGATTAGGTATCGAGCCGAGTCGGTCTCCCGCTTTTATCCTGACCAATAAATTATGCAAATGTTGCAAATTATATTACGGGAAATATGTAAAACCCGCGGAAAAATGTAAAACCTGAAAAATACCGGGGGAAAGCTTCATGAAAAATTTCGCAACTTCGTTCGTTCGAGTCCTCTCAACCCTTCGCGTGCTCTGAGAGTTTCGATTTGAAAACTAAAATATTTATTTTGGGTCAAGGTCGGATTCAAAAACGAAAAAGACTGAAGTATAACAAGACGGAGATTTTTTTCAGTATGATTTATCGTTCTTTTTCTGAACAAAGAGTTCGTATGAAAGTTCAATAAGAATTTTTTGTTCGAAACTTCTACGAAAAATTAAACACTTTTGTGTTTAATATGTAAATGTTTTGTGCTAGCAAATTCAGGTTAGCTACGCTAACCCGAACCCGCTACTGGCACTATATCAATGTACCTAATCGATAATTATTCGAAATGATCAAAAAACGAACCAAACGTAAAAAATTATCAGTACATACATTTTTTTTTCATTTCCTTCTCGTTTTTGGATTCAAAAGAACGACATTCGACGGCCCCATACAAATATTTCGTGAAAATTTTTTGGATTCGACGAAACGGTATGGTCTCTCCAATGGGTTAAATACTCTCCCCTCGTTGCATAAAATGTTTTCCGCTTTCTTACTATGCATTTTTAAAGGCTTGAACCAACTCGAGCTAAATGCACGTAGGAATATTTTTTAAGATATCTGACAAATAGTGCGCGCCCTAGGTCCTTTGGTTATTTTTTCTATTGAGGACATAGTTTAATTATTTTGAAAATGGCTCAGACAAACTTTCATACTTATAATAATATATTGATATACAGATAAAGATAGATAGATACATTGATTATCGATATAAATTTATTTTTCGGATTTGTTTATTGATGTAACCGGTGAAGTCAAAATTTATCAAACGTCTGAAACTTTATTCGGGAAAATCTGAAGAGTTTTTCGTATGTTTGAGACAGATAGGGTGATAAATGGAAAAACTAAATTAAAGTAAGGCGACCCTATTCCACTTTCCAGTGATCACTTAATCTACGGACACATAAATATAACAATATAAAAAGATCTTTATTCGAACTATTTCCAATTAAATTAACGGGAAGCTTTAACGACATTTTTTATCGTCGCTTCGACGTCTCGATCGATTTTACGTATTAAAACACTCTGAGAGTCAACTTCTATTTGGCCAAAGTATTTAATTGATATTTTTCCTGAAAATTACATCAATTATATAAAAATATGAGTTGCTTTTTTCGTAAGTGGTCCGTTTTCAGAAATAAATGGGTTAATGTACTTTTTAGTTAGATATAGATATAATCTTTTTTTATTCAAAATCGTACTATCAATGATGTAAAATATTCTCATGAATTTATCAAAAATAGTTGAACTATTGAACATTGAACACTAGTTGAACATTGTTGTCGAAAATTTTTTTAAAGGAATAATTATATTCGTAACAATCAATTCAAGTTATCCATATTAATTTTTAAATTTTAGAAATAAACTTACAAAAATAAATATCAAAATTAACAATGACGCAAATAATGTTCCCGCACTGATTTTTTACGGTTGCCTTCACCGCGCTTCACGTTTCCCGCTTTCAACATCTAAACACGGTAGCTATTTTCAGAAACTGAAAGGGTAAATCGTTTCAGCTCCAACATATACACGACACACATACACAATAGAAAATATTGTTTTACCAGAGATAAAAAAAACGTATGCCTCCTGCAAAGAGAAAAGTCCATTTGTTTGTTTTTCGCGAGACGTGACCCAACTTTTAACCCTTCCATAGCGCTGAAAAGCTGCTGAAGGCTTTCGAGCCTTCCAGAAGGCTCTTCGTCTTGGCGGCGTTCGGTTTTACGATGAAAAAGACAATCGGCGCCCGTTTTTCCCGCCCTTCGGATGAAGACGTTGCCAAAGGGTGTGGGAAATCTCGGAAGGGCTTGAGGATGTTTCCGGGAAATTTGGGCAAAGTGCACTTGTTTGGTCGAGGGCTTTTCCGAGACGCAAGTCGTAAAGTTGGAATGTGGGATTTATTGTAATGGAGAATCCACGTTGAGCGTATTTTAAAAGCTAACTGTGTCTTAGCATGATCTGCGGAATGGATATTTTTAGTTTCAAAAGAGAAAATAAGCTTATTTTAGGGTGAGTTCCCGTAGTGAGCGAGTCTCATGAAGCAAAATTGTATCCTAATAAAGTTTTCCAATTTATAAATTTTTTTTGGGTTTGTGTTAATCATATTTATTCACATATAATTTGTATTTTATTTCGTTACATGTTTTTGCCGAAGTACCGAACGTCGACAACCGCGGGCTGGCTTATATTTGTATGAAATTTTGTTCTTATACTGACCGTTTCATTTCTCGCTTGACTTCAACGATTCCCGGAAACCGGTGCTTTTGACAAGGATTAAATCGTTAAGTATAAAATTTAATATCGTCAATTACATCTGTAGATTTAATTAGAACAATTCCAGTAAAGCTTGAAATCTTAGCATTCAAGGTTTCTCAAACTATATAGAAATTGAATATGTGTTTCATGACAATTTTTCGTTAAATTAAAAAAAAAGTTCAACATATTCGAGCCTGTATTAATACGGTTTCACATAACACGATTTTGATATAATAATTTGCGGACTTGTAATGCATAAATTATGCACGAAACATTAAAAAATTTAATTTCTAGTACTTATAATGGTTTTTATCTAAATACATATGTACAAAAATATATATTTTGTTAACTGTTTATTAAAAAAAGCATATCAACAAACTTCGATAGTTTTTGGATCGAAAACCCTAATTTTATATGAACTTCAAACCTTGCATAACATGGACTTGTATTACACGAAGTTTTTGTCCTTATAACCGTGTTATACAAGACCCATAAAAGAGTCGTATATATTTTAATATTCATTCATCTATTCCACAGAACAAACAAAACCTCAAGATTCATAATATACCATTTCATCAAGTCCGAAACCCAATTACAACACTAAAATACTCAAACATCCAATCAACTCAAACAATCACAAGTAAATTTAGTGTGCCATTTAACGCGAGCTCGGATGATCCGATCGCGTCACGTGACGCGCAATTAGTGCGCGAATTCGCCGCTAGATTGCGCCTTCGCTCATTTCGCCGCAAGATAAGCGAAGAGATAATAACCCCTTAACCGGCGAACGGAATCGGTTAATGCATTTGCACAAAGCGGAATTTGTTGCCGAATGAGAATGGCGGTACGAAAAGGTCGAACAATCCGAACGCGATAAGCATTCGGAAGGCTTTATTGAGAAAAAATCTATTTTTGATTGCCGCCGTGCGAAACGCCGGGTCGTTATGATGTTTTTTTTTCATATTGTGTGTGTTTTTTGACCTTTGACGATTTTTTTTTTAGAATTGATCTTAAGAAATGTAAAATTGAGATCCTGAAATTGTGTAATATAATATTTTGTTGATATTTAAAAAAATAAAATTTATGACATATATATATATTTAATAAATTTCTATCTAACAGTGAAAAGTATATATAAATTGAAAAGAGACTTCGCTCAAAAAATCAAACAGGCCTTCGACGTGTATAGATTTTCCATTTTCAGTCACGAAAGCCTCCAGGGAGCGTCTGAAACCCGAATCGTCATTATTCTTTGACAATATAAAAGCGAAACGAGACTTCGGGTTAAGGTTCGACATAATCGAAAGCTCAAACGTTGCGTGAGACATTGAACTGAAACGTTGGCTGAAAAACGAATAGGATCTCGTCACGGAATTAAACTATTAATAACGAAAACGTGCGTGCGTGCGAATTTGACGCGTCTGCATGAAAACGCACGCGCTATTTCAGTGTGAAGTCGTAAACGAGGCATATTTGCGGAAAGTTAGGATTTTTTTTGTCCTAAATTCGGTAAGGTAGGTCGTTAAAAAGATTTTTTTTCGATTAGATATGAATTTTTTTAATTAATTTATTTTTTTTATTATATAAAAAAATTTCATTATTGTGATACTTTTATTACGCTCCAAATTCAATCTTTCAACTTATTTCAAATAAAATTCAACTTATCAAACCTTCTTGTTCGAAGCATAAAAACATAACGAGTTTCTGAAAAATAGTAAAAATACTTTTAGGTTTTTTTAATATTAACGCATTATTTAAAATAAAAATATCCTTATATTTGTATCTTAATCATTATTTTACGAATAAATGTTGAATATTAGATATTTTAAGGCATAATAATTAAAATTATATATTAAATAGTCCAATTTATCATTGATTCAAATTATGAGCATGAGGTTTTCAACACATAAAGGAAGTTAAACTTCAAATCAAACCATTTACAGATCAAATTCAACCATCAGAAAGTATTGTTAAACTATTGTCATAGTGATCAGTGAATTGCAATAATAATACAGTTTTTTCTTCAATTTGACTTAAATAATCTTATTTGATGATTTTTATAAATTTTAACACACATAATCATTTATTATTTTTAATTAATTAATTTAAAATTAAATACCATGGATATGCATTTAAAGTTTCTTTTAATTTTTTTATGAAATGATAAAAAAAATTGAAAAATGAAGGGAAAAAATTTGCAATGGTTGAATTTGATTTGTAAAGGGTTTCATTTGAATTTTAAAATGTCGAATTTTTGGTTTTAAAAATTTCATTTTGATTTTTAGTTTAGAAGGTTGAGTTTTGAGTGTTAAATCTGTATATGTATAATATAATACATATGTTTAAGTATTAAAAGTTGATGTTTGTTCAAATGGATTATCTCAATGTCGGAATGCATCTTCGGACTCGTGAGACTTTCACAAATAAACTCACGTACAAACATACACATTTCAAAGATCTAAATTAAATCCCCAAACCGAGATCTCAATTTCCAGCAAACAAACCGTAGCGGATCCGAATTGCTATATACAAAACAACAATTTGCAACTCCATTCACACACGAAGAATGCATCATCATAGTATAAAATATATGTAGAGTAAAACGACGATTTGGACACAAAAGGACTGTGTTAAATGTGGAATCCTTTTCGCTCCATGAATAATGTATGGTGGAATCGAGCGCCAGTGTAACGGGTTGATTGACATCCTTATGAATGCTTGAAGAGCGTATTTTCGTTATTTATTTAAAAGTGCGGAAAAGTCTGTGTCTGAAACTCGAAACGAGAGTCGAAAGCGCCAGTCAAATGTTCAAATAAATTCACTTGTATTTGTTTGCGGTTTTATACGCTTTGTTGTGGTCTTTTGAATCTGCGCTTCGTATAGTGATACGTATGGAAATTTAAATTTAAATATTTTATTGCTAAATATTATAGTACATACTCCTAAACCCGGCAGACGTTGTTCTGCCAGTCTGTATTATAATATAACAGCTTGATATGATTCTACGAATTACGTAATCAAGGTAACTAAATTCAAAAAACGAAAGATCTTCTAATCTTCTTACTGAATTTTTTTATGATTTTTTTTCTGTATTTTTTTTTGTTTGATACCAGCACTTTCCCGGCAAAAAAATACATAAACATGCCAATTTTCATAGCGGCTAACGGGTTAACCTCTGTCGGGTTGATCCCTGACGGGTTGACCCATGACGGTTTGACACCTGAAGGTTTGACCCTTGGCAGTTTGACCCCTGACGGTTTGACCCCGGACGGGTCAACTCCTGACGAGTTGGCACCTGACGGTTTGACACGCGACGGTTTGACCCTTAGCAGTTTGACCTCTGACGGTTTGATCTTTGACGGTTTGACTCTTGACATTTTGACCCTTGAAAGTTTGACCTGTGACGGGTTGACCCTAACGGTTTGAACTTTAACGGCTTGGCTCCTGACGGATTGGCGCCAGGTGAATCGACGCATGACGACTTGACGATTGGCGAACTGATCTGATACGTGAAATTCGTGTAAATGCGATCAATAATTATTTCGAAAAATATGTCTATAACATATATTTACCTTTGTTTTTGTTTGCTTCACATTTTCAATTTTAAGAAACCGCCACTCAACCGTCCTATAAAAATATTTGATTTTGATAAAACAAAATGTGGCTAAATACTCTTCTCGCATCGGAAAAATTACGATAAATCAATATAAAGATCATTTGATACGCTAAACATATATAAGAAAACTCACGGTGATTGATTTTATCTTGATCACTGAAATATAATAATTATTAAATAAAACCGAGAAACATAATTATTTATTCAAGGACTTACGCTGAACAATTTCATAAATGTATACTACCCATTTATAAATTTAATTATGTATCATTAATTAATTAACAACTCATTTAAAACTATTATTTATATATTCATAAAAGCCATTTTAAACTAAGTATATTAAACAACAAAACTTTAAGTCGCACAACATTAAACACCACCTAACTAAATAATGTAACGTCCAATAGTGAACGTAAATACAAACTCCCTCACGATGCGACTTTACCCTATTTCAATATTACAAAAAACAAACTTTTTTTATACAAAAAAAAATGTATATTGATTATTTTGATTGTCTAAAAAGTTGGCCGCTTCGATCGAAACGGGCCTTTTACAACGAAGGCTTTCACGGCCATCGCAACACAGATCATGGGTATCGATTATATGCGCTACACGGAGCCGTTTTCATTCGTCGGAGCCAAGGCTGCTGCTGGTGTAGGTGCGCTTTATAAGCCACAGCTGCAATGCGAAAACCGGAACGCGAAAAAAGCGCGGCGAAAATAGAACCGAAATTCCGACAGTGGAAAAAGTGGCTAAAGCCTGCGGCGAGGGCGTGCCAATAAAATAAAGCTCCTAATTAAAAACAAGCGGGGTGTGCTCGGGTAGTTCCGCGGGATTTTCGATTTGACGTTTTATAAAAAAAAAAAAAAATAGTTTGGATTTTTGTCGATAGGTGGCGCTGATCGTTTGATTATGTGAGTGGTAATCCTTCCCTTTGAGTGTTCGGCGTATTTTATTTGAAAATATAATATTTATTTTGTTTAATTAAATGTAACGGTTTGAGTGTTTGCCGATAGATGGCGCTCGTTGTTTGATTTCATGAGTGGCAATTCTTTCCTTTGAATGTTTGCATACATTATTATTTATTTTCTTGAAAGTATTTAACTTGTAAAGGAGCTTTTATTTGTCGACTTTTTGTTTAAGAAGAGCTTTGAATGTTTACTGAAGTCTTTTGTGTAAGGTTTCTATGTAATTAATCCTTTAAAGCTTTTTCTATTCTACACGGAAACACATTTAATTTTTGCTGTGAAAAAAGTTGTTTTTTTTTTCAATAAATTTGCATTTCCATACCATGAAAAATTAATTTACTTCAAATTATTAATATTAAATATATTATCATATTATATTAGAATTTTGTACGATATCGGACTGGGGTAGCACAAATATTAGTCAATATATTATATAACACAAAGAATTCAATATTCAAGTGGTAATACTTTCCCTCAACCTTTCACAGAAATTATTACTTATTCTTTCGAAAATGACCATTTTATCTTTTCGCCGTCTGTTTTAGAAAGGGTCAAGTACTGTTGAGGCCTTATGTATATTATATAAACTTTTATAGCGCAGCCAATAATAAATATAAAAACAAAAATTTACCAATATCCCAAAAACACATAAAAAATTATAAAAAGTCGTATATATTTGTATCAAAATAACTTTTATCGATTAACAAAATTACATTATAGCGTATTAAGATCGAATAATCCCAATTTATTATTCAACATCAACCGATCATCCCCTATTTTCATTACAACACACACACGTGAATTTACGTCACGGAGTGGGCGTGTCCCTACAGTGACGTCACGGGAATTCTAGTTCCTTTGTACGCAGGAGCAAAAGGACGAACCGTTAGATAACACTTTTTTACGGCAGTGCAGTTTACATAAAGTGTTGTTGTTTTGTGCGAAAAAATTAGCGAACCTCCATAAGATTCGAGGTTTATGTTCTGAAAATCCGAGTTTTTCAGGAGCTGAATTTTTTTAGTGCGAATTTCGAATCGGTTAAAAGGAAATTGATGTTGAAAAGAATATGAATCTACCGGAAGAAATTCGATTTAGTACTCTTTCCAATTCGGAGAAGTTTCATCGTATTTTTTCGATGGTCAAATATTTTTCTCGTTTTTCCAAATGAATGAGTTTTCAAATTATTATATCATGTGGAAGATACTATAAAAATGCTATAAACCCATAAATGCTATAAAGTGCATTTTTCATTGTAATTTACCTTAGAATCAGTTGCTGTTTTCGAAATACAGATCCGGGGATTTTTCGTCGAATGATAAACATGATGAAATGTCACCATTATTACCTCAAAATAACATAGCCGTCGTATTAAAGATAGAAATCAACCGATAAAATAGTTTAGTATCTGCATCGTATTGATGTAGTTTCAAAATACGATATTTGATTAAAAAAATACGATAAAACTTTTGCATTGACCTAATATTTTATAAAACCATTATTTTTTCATTTCGAACAATTATACAAAACCATAACAATTCTCCCATTATATATAGAAAAAGTTCAGACCATACATCAAACATTATATCGCGAAAGAGTGCAGTTAAGCTCTCATATCTTTTTGATATACGACGACGTTTAGACGACGCGTGTAAACATTAGACCGCATTATTTCAGGGCGTAAACACCGATGGCGGGGAAAAAAGCGAATATAACACACGTCTGAAAGCAGTTCTGATCGATTTCCCATAAAAAACTGTATATACGCCCGTGTGCATGGAGGAAACCACCATGGCGTTCGTAGTTCTGAAGCCGAGCTCAATCAACTAATTGACTATGCACTGTTCCGGCCTTAAATCAATTCCGCATATGTGGAAATGTAGATATTGAATGTCTACCGCTGTTGGTGTGCTAATGAATAAGGCTTTATGGGTCGTGAGGGGTGAGGTTGTTCGCTTTTTGGTTTGTTGATTTAGAGAAGTCGGTTTGTTCTTTTGGTATGCGTTGAATTCTATTTTAGGATGTGAGGTGTTATAGAGTTGATGAAAAATATGTGTAAGTGCTGATTGATTATTGTGTTGAGTGAAATTAGATTGAAAGAGGTTTTCATCTAGTAATGGGTGGTTCTAAGAAAGTCTTTATCTAATAGTGGGTAATATAGGAAATTTTATTGTAAAAGGTTCAGTTGAATTAAAAGAAAAGATATAGAGCTTTTTTTTGCGATTCGAAAAGAAAAAAAAATCACGCAAGAACGAGAAATGATAGTTTTGATGGGTTTTTTTTCATTTATACTCAACGGTTTTAATATTATGCTATAGTTGAATTTGATTTATGAAAGGTTAAATTTTAATTTTCAAATGTTGAATCGAAGTTTAAAAACTATAGTGGCGTATTAAAGTTGAACTGAATATTTTGATTTGAAACACACAATTCACCACATTAAAAAATATATAGTAATCCCCCCTATAACGTCAAGATAGGTTCGACGTTATAGCGGGGAATTTAAGAAATCAATAAATGAAACATTTTCACTTTTATTTTTTATGGATATTTTTACAAATCAGTTGTTTTTTTCTAATACATTTGAAAAAAATGACGTTATAGGGCAGATGCCGCAAATGTTATAGGGACTGTATATTGCAAATTAGAACCCATACATACAAAAAAACCATTAAACCGATTTAAAAAGAAATCAGTCACATTCACCAACCAAATTTTAAAATCGTCGCCCTCGCTTCACAAAATAAACCGCAAAACCATAATCTTCACCCTCAACCGCATCAAAAACGACCTTCACCTCAATCCGTACCTCAATTTATCATTCGGCATTCGAAACGCACCGCCGCAATATACATTTTTATTATAATTGCGACCTTCGAATTTCAATTTGCCGGTGCCGAAACCGCGCTCGTTAATCGTCCCCCATAGAAAATGACATTATTTACGCGAAAACGTTTATCTTCGATCATGGGGCCCCCTTCGCGCCCTCCCCTGTTCGACTGAATGCCTCCTCTGGAAGGGCCCCTTTGCTTTGGGTACCGGCCCTTTTTACTATATATAGGATCTTTGGGAAGCGGACTCCGGATTGTTCGAAAAAATGTGCATTTCATCGAAAATATTTGTGTATGTGCTTTGAGTGATGAAATATGTGAACGTATGACGGTTGAAAACATGATATTTGAACACATTATAATTGAGTATGTGATATTTTAATACATGACAGTTGAAAAAACGATAGTTGAATACATAACAGTTGAACGAACGATAGTTGAATATAGTGGGATTTGAACACAATCCTCAAAAAAATGATTGAACATACAGACAATAACGAACTTTTTATGATAAAAAATGAACACAAATATTCATTATTTCATAACTGAATTTACATATTTATTACTCTCAAAAATAATATTGAATTATTTCTTCGATATTCAAATATTAACATTACATTTTTTTTATAAAAAAATAATATTGTTCGTCATAAACTTTTCGGTGGATTGTGTTCAATTTTCATGTGTTTATTTATCGTGGAAACATTTTAATAGGTTTTTTCCTATGTTTTTTATATTTGAAGAATAAACTTGACTATTATGATATTAAAAACTATGCAATTTTAATCGGTTGTTGCTGCATAAGCTTTTATGTATGAATTTTTAATTATATAGTTGATAAATTGGCTCGATTTTCTTTATTTTGTTGTTAGATTTTTTGTAAATACGGTTGTTGGGAAAGTTATGGTAATTGGGTTCGGATTATCGCGTTTTTGGTGTAGCAAAAATATATATCGGAATAGTTCCAGGTTCGAAGCCTAGAACATCCATCTTGAGCGCTTTTTGCTTCTAGAACGATCCCACGTGCTGATCTGCAGATCATGTTTCGACTATTTGACAAAATGGCAATCTTCTTGCTTATAGGAAAGTTTTTTGTATACTTTTGATTAAAAGTTTTTTTTTCATGATATATTTTGAATAATATTAAATAAAAATATATAAATAGTTCACTTCTTTAAAGCAAAGTATCAACATTCATGGTAAACATTAATATTCATTTCGATAATCAGACCAAATTTGAGTATTATATTTTAATTAAAATTCATAATGGAACATTTAAATTTCAACTTCAAATATTTTTGTTCAATTTTAAATTCATTTGAATAAACAATCACGAAACGTTATAATTACAAAATTTATGATTCAACATCTATCTATATATATAAAAATGGATGTCCGTGTGTATATCGTTCGACTAGTCTCTATGAAAACTGGCATGTATATGTATTTTTTGTCGAGAAGGTTTTTATATCATTAAAACAAAAAAAAAATCAGAAAAAAATTCAATACGAAGAGTCGAAGATCTGTCGTTTGTTGAATTTAGTTTCCTTGGTTATGCAATTCATAGAATCATAGAATCATAACAAGCTGTTAGGACTGGCAGGACAACGTCTGCTGGGTTTAGCTAGTTTTTTTATAATTCAAAAAATGTTTCATTTTTTTTTAAACTCCTCTAAAAATTCATCAGCGTCTATTAATGCATCAATAGACATTTAAATTATCGACGATAAAAATAAAAATCAAAATAATCCAATCAAAACAACATCCTCAACTCCCCATACATAAAATCACTAAACCTCTCAAATTAATTAACAAAATCCGACATTTCTAAACGCATCACATTACACACACTCGCTAAAGCCCGAAATTTTCCTCGGAAACTCGCCACTCTAATACCAATTCGAAACTTTAGCATTTTCCGCGCGTTAATATCGAAAATTGCCCAGTCTCCCCGTCCCCAGATCCGGCCTAGATCGTCCCTAGCCCGTAAACCTCCGGAGGCTCCTAAAGTTTGGATCGCGATCCAAAGTTTTGTCATCACACGATGTCAAATGTTCGACGACGGCTAATTGCTGTCGTCGAACGTTCACATTGTCCGCCCGCCAAGAGATTAATCACGAGATTCTATTGTGTTGTTGTGTTTTTTTTTTTTTAATATTATTATGGTGTAAATAATTGATCGTATGAAGCGTAATGATCGACTTTTGTTTAAATAAATAATGGTGGGTTTTGGACGCGAGTTGTTTTTTAATTAAATTACGAGACGGCGCTGAAAGTTTTCGCGATGGCTTTTGTTAATTTTCGAACGGTTATGTGAAAGATGGTGGATGTGTTGATGTATTATTTAATTTATAAGTTTTAAATATATTTATTCATAATTGATTAGAATATTTAATAAAAGGTCCTTTATATTTGAAAGTGGCGTCACTACATTCCTCTTTGTTCCGAGATATTGAAAGTTTTAGGTTTTTAAATATTTAAAAATAAGGTTTAAATTAAATTAATATTTTTTTTATTTTATAATATTATAGAAATATCAAATTTAAATGTAATAAAAAAAATTAATATAATATAATTATAATAACGTTTTTGGAAACGCAAATCGATTTTTATTACTAATCGGCCACTTTCATTTATAATGAAAATTTAAAAACGTTATAAAATATATTTTTTGTTCATTTCATGAATAAATTACGTTGATTTAGTTTGTTAGAAACATACAAAGAGGACATTCATATTAATTTATTATTGAACTTAACTCATTTATTTCAAAATTGGCGTTTACGTATACAAAGTTGATGTCAAAAGTAACATTATTTGTGAAAAAACCTATCAAATATATAAATAATTTCATAATTTAAAGAAATGTACGTTAACTTGATATAAATTTCAGCATACGGCGAATGATACTTTAAAACTTCGAATTAATCAAAAATTAAACTCGCACTTTGGCCAAGCGATAAACATAAAACTTAAGGCAAACTTTCCCGACGCGGGCTTTTCTCGCCGTTCGGCCATTATAATAATATTTTATCGCAATTACGAATTTATTATATTTATCGAACCGTTGGCCGTAAATCAGTCACGATCCGGCCAAAACCGAGAATAATTCTCTCCGAAATCCCTTGTCTGCTCCGAAAGATTTTTCACGTATTCGTTATTCCTCGCGGAGCATTTTTGCATAGGAAAACTATCCGTTATTTTATATATAAACGGGCTCTCGATCTTTTTCACTCCTTCGCCCCCCTTCAAAGACACTGAACACTCTTTTAGAAAACCTAAAAAAGGGAACGTATGAAAGTCGCCGTGTGACAAATGAGAACTATAAAGAAGATGGAGGAGAACGTTCCCGTTCCTTTTCCCATCGGACCGTTACCCGAAATTGGGTACGCCAAAGTAGCATTTGTATTGTTTTAATTTTATTCCACGACCTAGACCATCTTTTCTAATATTCGAGGGGAAAAATTGCCGCGTTTATATTTCGGAAATTGTGCCAAGGATATTCCGCTCGAGTCGGTGCAATTTTCTCGTATTGACGTCGTTTTTGTGTTTTGAAACAACACAATTTTCTGTTTGCTGAATGTGAAATGAATCGATACGTCGAACTATAATTATCTAATCGCTGAAGGCCTAGTTTCATTCAATGGAGCGTAAAGACTCGATCAATCGAAGCCGACGTATATAAAGTGTATTTAGGTGTTTGTTATATTAAAAAATTTATTTGTATAATATTTGAGCAGTTGTATCTGAAAGTGACATATCACTATTTTTCTTTGTTTCGAGATATATAAAGTTTTGTGGTTTTTAATATTTCAAAATGCTTTTAATTTATAACAAATATAATTTTCTCTTTCAAAGTTCTAGAAATATCAAATTTAAATTTAGTAATTAAAATTTTGGAACAAGTATGACTGAAACAGTATTATTGGTACTGATCATTGATTACATTATTTTCACTTATAAAGAAACTCGAAAAACATTATGAACCGTTACATGTATAATATAAAAGTGACGTGAACTTCAATAAAAAAAAATGAATTCCGCCTAGATTTAAGTTAACTAATTTTTTCAAAATTGGTATTTACGCCACTTCCGATACAAATAAAATCTGATTTTCAGAATCTCTAACATCGATTAATTATTATAGAATCAATGTGTGTGATATTCCATCCTACGCATTGAACCGATTTTACGCTCAGTCGATTCGAAATCGACATTTCTAAACATACCCGAGATGAAATGCCGATTTTTGAGAAACTTCAGAACGCACACATAACAACATTAATATACGTCGCATTGTCGAATTTACCCTTTTTGTCGAAATGTCGCCTTTTGTCATCGAACAAGATAAATAACTTTGCCCGTACGGAACGAAATAATCGAAGCGTCGAATTTTGACATTTCCAAACGTCGTCCAACTTCTGAAACAACAGACAGTTTCGGTGTTTCGAATTCGCATTATTACAATAGATAGCAGGACAAGAATTCACTTAGATACAGTAGACTTTTGATAATTATTATAATAAACATTCACATGAGAAAAAATCTTATTTTTTTCATTTATTTCTAACAGCTTTTATTCGGCGTTTCTTGGGACTTTTTGATGTGCTGATAATTAGATACTCTTAATTGTTATTCTTAATAATCAGACAACTCTTTGATTATTAGTTTGTATGTAACAAGTCGTACTTAATAATTATATTTAAAAAAAAAATCGATTTGATATCTAATTATTGAGGTTTCGCTGTAGTAAGTGTATGACTAAAATATCGGTCGTAATGATAGCCTTCGGTCTATTGATCTATTTACGGGACTATCATCAATCAAAACTTCATAAATTACGCAGAGTAAATTGCGAGATTGTTGTTATGATATTTTGTTAGAACTTTACTTGTCCAAACTGTTCACTTGAACGTTCAAGTTCGGTCTCGAATATAAATTCAATAGAATATTTTGACCCAAGTTCTATGATTAAATAATCGTTTTTCATTCAATTGAAAATCGGTTCGATAAAATGTTCAAATTTCACAACAATCAACAACATAACCTTACACGTATCTTACATTAACAACACGCGATTCTAATCACAAAACCGATTGACAATTCACCAATCAACAGTCTGATAATTTGTGTAAATCGAATTATAGACACTGTTCGAACAAACATGAACCCGACCGAATATCGAACACTCCTCCACAATATGTTAATGATATAACAACATTGCTAATCTTTCACCTCTTCGCAATAACGAAGCATTGTTGGGACATGTCATTCGATCGTACATGCTTCGTCATTCGTCTCCAATTCTCCGTGCAAACATTGTCTATGAAAATCCTTTTTCAGGAGTTGTCAGTGTCTTGGATATTGAAAATTGGATGTGAATTGAAAATTTTAGGGTTATTTTTAATGTGTGTTTTTATCAATTTGAGAAATGTATGGTTGAAAGATGAAAAAAATGGTCAAAGTGGTGTTTTAAGGATTTTATATTCTGAATAAACTTTTCGTTACTCTCAGTAAATTTGTATTTTTGATTTTCATAAAAAAAGGTTGGATTAGATTTTTTGATAAAATGTCAGAAATTAGATCAAATTCTTTTAATGAAAATATTTCAATAGTGAAAGTATAGGTTCACTGTAATAAATTTAATATGATAGCCAATTTTTGTATGAAACGCTTATTTTGTTACAATGAAAACGATTGATGAAATACAATGAATATTGTATGAATGGAATAAAATACGACAACATTATTCACATTGCTATTTTTAAAATTTTACGGATATCGGAAATTATAGTTCAAAAATAATATCAAGGATCATTTACGAAATACGCATACGATATAACACTTGTAATACTAGAGACTAAATTGGAGTTAAATGACGATGTAAAGCCAATTGGTTTAGATTTTAAAGTTTTCAATGAAAGAAAAATAAGCAAAAGCGCTATAGGTAAGGTAGAGATTAAATTTTACTTTGACATTTAACGTTTTCAGCATTTTTAGAATACATTATAGTTTATTTAAATCAAGAGCCAATTCTTCATTTTCATTTTTTTGTCTAAATTTTTCAGGTAGCTGGATGGGATGAACTCACGACAAAAGCTAATACATATGGTAATTTAATGACTTTAAAATTGCCATTAATTGGTAATGAAACGTGTAGTAAGAAGTCGTATATCAGGCACAACATGATTTAGTTGAAGACAAAATATGTGCTGGATATTTAAACGGTAATACAACATTAATCATCTTCACGTGTGTTATTCGTATTATGAATTATTCAAATATACAATATACATGTGCAACATTGTTTCATCAAATTTAAGATGAGAAATCGTAAAAATGATTTCATAATATTTTTCTTTCAGATACCACTGATTGTATTTATAACAGAAAATGGCTCAGGCTTTGTGTTTTCTTATGAGAAAGACGGAAAAACGGAATATTATTTGTGAGCTCTGTTTAAAACTGACGATCTTACTTTTTTAACTAACTGCGAATCTCATGGTAGGTACTTTCGTTTTTACAGTACCACCGTGAATTCGTCGAAAACAAAATGGAGTTATACAAATAGAATAATGAGAGAATATTATTCGTTATTTGATTTTTTTTAGAAAATTTTGTACATACAAAAAAATTAATAAATTTTATGACGATCATATAAAGTTTTTATTTAAAACCTTCAAAATTTTCCAAAATCCGTTTTCTGAGAAAATTTGTTTTGTCCTCATAAAAATATTGAAATTTCGAGTTTTACTATATTTGGAGTCTCTAATCATAAAAGAAAAGGGCGTTTGAAAGAGAATAAAAATATTTTATACAAATATAGAGTGGCTATTTATCATATGATACATTATATTTTTTTATAGTAGCGAAGTTATTTTAACATAATACTATGCTGAAATACTTCAACCTCAAGCGATTTCACCTTTATGAAAAACATCTCATCCATCCAACGAATATGTTAAGTAAACACTCAAAATTTGTTTATTGTAAAATATTACAAATAAATATTATAAATTGATTTAAAAAAAATAGAATTACGTAACGGTCGGGTCCTATAATTATTAACTCCTTTTAAATCCGACATATCAGCGTTTAAAAGTATCCTAATTAATATGGAATTTTAAAAACATAAAAAAGAGCTTTTTATATATATTTTTCCCAATTTTTAATTTACAAAATTATTTCGGAACTCAACAAAGTTAGGTGACGTCGGTAAAAATACAAACACAAGGACACACCCACCAATTCAAAAACTCAGCTCCCCATGAAAATCCCATTAAACCCCCTCCCCAACCCCCCCAAACCCCCCATGAATCGGCTCGAAGGGAAACGTATTAGACGTCAAATTAAAATCGACGTCCTTTGATGTGCTCGTCAAACGTTGCGAAAGATTCGGCGAAGTTTCGAGACGTTCGGTTTATTTGCGAAATTAAGACACTTTGAATTTTCGCCGAGTGTATGATGTATCCTTTTCGATGTTTTTGAGTGCTCAGAGGTTTTTTTTTATGTATTCGAAAGGATCGGGCGGTGTTTTCGTTGAGTGTTTTTGAAAATTGGATTTTTCAATGGCGCGTTTGTGAAGAATTAATGAGTTGTTGCGAAGCTGTGTTGAGTTTTTTTGGATGTGAAATGTTTTTTTTAAACTTTTTTGATAAATGGAATTTGTTTGTTTTAAATTTGTATTTTTTGCTTTCAGTGTAATGGAGAATGCTTATCGACATCAAAGGGTTAGAGCTTTATTTACTGAAAGTACTTTAATAAGTTTCAATATCTGAAGGGTTGAAATAATATATAAATTCGATAAATTTTCACATAAATCTTTTGAGTACGAAAATATAATATTAAGTTCAAATTGGTAATAGTATAAAAACATTATTATTTTTTTTAATTTCAAAATGTAATTTTATACCCTGCTTATTTAGTATAAAGCTTTAGTATTTAGATATTAAAATGAATACAAACGATATTCAGCAATGAATGAAACTCATCGAGTTTTTCTATCCTGGTGAAATATCAATTATTGAAAGTCATGAAATATTGACGGTATTTTCTAAGAGTTTCAACAATTGATCTTTCACTAGAATAAAAGAGTTTTAATTTTACGTATGTTATTATATGTAACCATTTTAATCTGCAAATGTTATGTAACAGGTAAAAAGTAAAATTAAAAAAAAAGATTAAAAATGAATATGACATATAAACCTTTGTCTTTCAGTGCTTATATAAAAAAATCAAATAAATGAGTCAAAATTGTATATTTAAAACGTAATAAAACCATTTTGATTTTGAAAATCTATTATATAAAAATAAAATAAGTATAGAATTATGCAATATTTTCAATCAAATATATAAGTTTGAAAGCTTTCTATCTAAACCCATTTCTAAATATAGAAACATTCCAAAGATGAATCCATTTTGAAATTATACAGTAAACCCCCATATAACGTCAAAATATATTCCACGTTATACGTGGCTTAAGATTTTTAATTTTTTTCAGACAGTTTCACATGTTAACTACTTGTTTCAAATACATTTGAATTTTTTTTAATTTGAATGCATTCGAACCATATAGGCGAGGACGTCATTGAGAGGTTTACTGTATCAAAACATTCATAAGATCAAATATACAAATTACTCTAATACAAATAAAAATCTATCCGAAAACACGACAAAACAATTTCGAAACCCGAAACAATTACAAATTCGAGACATCTCTCGTCCCTAAGGACGACGATAACAATGAACGAGTTGCCGAACCCAGCACTCGCGTAATTATCTCATTACACTGTTTATTAAACGGAGCAATTATGTTACCTGCTCCTCAATTCCATCGTCAGGGTTGTCCAAGCCGTTGTTCGAAGCCATCACGATGACACTTCTTTAACATTTTACGTCACAAAGTTTTCCATTTCATAATTTATGAGGGTGACGCAACGAACGCTTTTTCACGGTGACTCAACACATGTTACATAAAGTTACATAATCGCGTTCGATTTTTATTCACGTGGGTTCTGGAAACGTTTGTTTTTTCGATTATTGTATTTGGGAATGTTTAGGATGGAGGGTTGTGCTTGTTTGTAAGCGCGAACTCGTCGCGGAAGTAACTTTAAAACTTGGCGTAGTTAACTTAGCGAGCGCGTTTTATTCGAAAATTCGCTGAGAATAATGTTTTTAGTTGAATTGGCGAATTGCGGAGTGTTTTGGATTCGCGAATCGTAAAATTCGAACGGTCGATGAATGTAAGTGGTTTTTTTTTTGTTTCGACGAATTTATGGCCTTTCTTTTTGAGAGTTGCGTGTATGACCTTAAGTATGGAAATTAATATTCTGATTTTAGATCGCGATTGTGTTTTTTGAAAAAGTCAATATTTTAATTTATCAGCGACGAACAAAGCGTTCTTTTTTTGTAATAAACTCTGTAGTGAAAATTTTATAATGTACAAAAATATGAATCGAAATTCTAAAAATTAAAAAACTTTGATAAGAATCTTTAAAACGTAGACGAGTTTTTATAAAAAAAACCGTTTTAAAATATTGAAATATCACAAGTAATAAAAAAATCAAACATCGAACAAAACAAAATTCATACGAACAAGAAAAGCCAAAAGTTCGCGTGCTAACGTATCCGAATGCAATTTTAAAACGACACGCATCATTACAATATTAAAAACCAAATTCACAAAAAAAAAACTTTCTTCAAAAACCACGAAATCGATACGTCCAACCAAAAAAAACCACCAAAACAAAAAAAACACACACAAACGAAAACAAACCGCAACTTCGACGCCGAAAAACGCGCACCAAAACCGACTTTTCCCCGCCGAATTTTATACCGAAACAAAGCTTATATCCTCGGCGACAATTTGCCAAACTCAAAATTTAAAAACGGAAAAGCGCGCGTTCGCGATTCGCGCTCGAGCGCGAGCGTCGCGCGCAGAGCGGGCGCCCTTTGCGACGCCTGGGCCGCGAGTGCGTGGCCGCGGGGCGTCGCGACGCGCGCCGACGCCGTTGCCATGGCGACGCCTGCACCAAAAACGGAAACGGAACTGCATCGAAGCCTCCTTTCGGGTGGGCGGAGGTGTTGAAGGTTGTTGTTTTTTACGGATCGTCGAGGGAGGCGGTTAGAAATGTTGAAGGACATACCGTGTTTCCCCGAAAATGAGACCTGCTATGATTTTAACTCTTAAGGCTAGTTCGCACTGCGCTAGTAATTTAGGAGAGTAGCGAGTAATTTAGTGGTTAAATGTGTGCGAAACGCAAAAAATTAGTCAAGTAGTTTAGTGAATGATTTAGTCGAGCAGATCGAGTTGACTCTATTTTTTCGGGCGAGTACCCCCCCCCCACCACGTGTCCGTGTTTACCGCGCTACTGGCTAAACAAGTTCTGACTTGTTTATTGCAAAACACCACTCACTTGTGTACTGTACTAGACGTATAATGCGAATGATTTATGTGCAGTAGCGAGTAGTTTAGCCACTAAATTACATTCTACTTTACTAAATTACAAGCGTAGTGCGAACTAGCCTTTAGCGCTCGTAGTTTTCCGCAGTGTTTATGGCGTCTAATCGGTGGAAAAAAAATGGATTTTTGTATAAATCGCTGAAATTAATTATATCTAGCATGAATAACAATTAATATCCCCTATATATAATAGCGGATATCTGTGTCCGTGTGTCCGTGTGTCTGGATGACGCTCGCGACTTTAAAATGATCGACAGTCGATCTCCTATATACGTGTATAATTCTTCATGCGTATATGTATGTTATTAACATCGGGCCTATATACACGTATGTAGTACATAATATAATTAGGAACCGACAATAAAATGAAAAAAATTGTAACTTGCAATAAATCGTTTCAAGCTCCGCTGTTTGACGATCCTTAGCTCTATTGAAAAAAATACTATTGCCAACCAGGGTGACCACTTTATTCAAAATATTTACGGTTCTTAAAATTTAATTACACTACATATATACATTTTTTACAATAAACTATTTGTTATTATTATTAATCATATAAAATATAATCTTGAGTCATGGTTTATTAATAACACTAATCAAAAAGAAAAAAAAAATGCGAAAAGTAGTTTCAGTACCGAAATCAATAGAAATACTATGGTCAAAGAATTAAACTTCCGAACACCCGAAAAACACAATAGCATTATCTGAAAGAGATAGAGATAGCGATCGTCAACTTAAGCCGTCAGCTGTATGCAACGGTAAAACTGTATTTAAATATTGATTCCGAGAAAAAGTGAACCTTATCGCGCTAAATTACTAATTTCTAGATTAACTCAAATAAAATGGGTTTTTTAGTGATGCAGTATCAATCTTGAATATTTTATCTACAATATTCACTCAATGCAATGTAAAATATTTGCAGGTAAACTAACAAAATCAGCAATATATTTCGTAATATTTATTCGTGCACCATATACCAAGCCAGAGCCGTGATGAGTCCAGCGCGCCAAACAAGTGGAAAGGGTTAAAACCTTTCAACGGGCTTTTCCTCGACGTTTTCGAAAATCTAAAAAGCGGCCATAATAATCTGAAATATTCGTCAATTCCAGGCTCAGATTGAACGACGTGCTTCGCAGCGAGAAATACGACATCGACAATCTCCGTTATCCGGAAGGTTACCAAGAAGCACCGTTGGCCTATGACGCGGTGTGGGCGGTCGCCCTAGGTTAGTTACGCTCGGAAAACTTCCACAATCCTACGCGAGAAAGTGCGCAATTCAATTTGAATAAATCGAAATGAAAATTCGCAGCTTTCAACAAAACCATGGAGAGGCTGATGGGCACCGGGAAGAGTCTCAAAAATTTCACCTACACCGACAAGGATATCGCGGACAACATTTATGCTGCCATCAACTCGACTTCTTTCTTGGGCGTTTCGGTAATTCAAAATTATGATTTTTATTTATAATTTTTTGCGTTAAGTTTGCTAAATTTCTTCGTCTATGGACGGAGCACATAATTATAAATTTAACATTTTATGGTGTATAGGTGCATCGTTTAACGTCTTCTGACAAACATGACAGTTGATGTGTCTTAAAACAGTGATGGCGAAATTTTTTTCGTTCACATGCTTAAATTTTCTAAAGATTTTCACTAAATATCAAACATGCCAAGAAAATTTGAACTCCTTTCATAAGATACGTCAACTCTCATATTTGTCAGAAGACGTTAAACGATGCACTTACACATCACTAGATATTTTTAAATTTCATAGACAAAGCAAGATTCTTTACTTTATTCATGGACGAAAGTATTACACAAATGTAGTGAAATATACACATACATTTAAAAATTCTAATTAAATTATGGATTATGCATAATATTTTGATGCGATAATACTTTATCTTATTATATTTATAATTTTCCAATAACAATTACAAATTTAAACTCATTGCTGCATCAATGTGCAAAATTAACCACAAATATAGCCGTTGCTGCGTTGAACCGCAAAAACCGAAACACGTAAATCGTTCAGGTTTGAATAGTGTTTTAAATAAATTTTCGATTAACGAAATTCGATTTTAAAACGTTAAATCGAATAATGAATTCGGCAGTGAATTAAATTAACGACTTTTGACCGTCTATTTAAAAGGTTGTGTATATTTCCAGGGCATTGTGGCTTTTTCGTCACAAGGAGACAGGATAGCTCTGACCCAAATAGAACAAATGATCGGAGGTCAATATGTCAAACTGGGCTATTACGACACGCAAGCTGATAATCTTACATGGCTCAACAAAGAAAAATGGGCAGGTCAGTGGCTCCTTTAACATTTCAGACTCCGAAACCGTCTTGATTAATTTCACACAAATTGAAACGGTTCAAAAATGTTGTTTTAGGAGGAAAAGTACCTCAAGATCGGACAGTGGTGAGACGTGAATTAAGAACGGTTTCATTGCCTCTTTTCGCTTGCGTGACTGCTGTTGCCATTGCTGGTGTTTGTATTGCTTTCGGATTGATGATTTTTAACATATGGAACAGCCATAGGAGGTATTATAAATAATTATTGAAATAATCGAGTTTCCATTTAACTTCCTAATGAAACATTTGAAATCTTCAGAGTAATCCAATCGTCTCATCCTGTCTGCAATACTATTATGCTTTGTGGTTGCACATTGTGCCTGACTGGTTTAATTGCCCTCGGCGCTGATGGAAGGTTTGTTCCTCAAGAGCGGTTTGCTGCTGTTTGTCAAGCGAGAGTTTGGCTTTTGAGCATCGGATTCACCCTTGCTTACGGTGCTATGTTCAGCAAAGTGTGGAGAGTGCATCGATTCACTACCAAAGCAAAAGTTGATCCGAAGGTTTGTCGAAATTTGGAAATTGAAATATATATTGTTATGTATTGATTGTGAAAATTGAAAATTTCAGAAAAAAGTAGAGCCTTGGAAATTATACACAATGGTGTCCGGATTATTAGTAATAGATGCAGTAATTTTATTGTCGTGGCAACTACGGGACCCATTGAGGAGAAGAGTCGAGTTATTTCCTTTGGAAGATCCACCTAATGCGCTTGATGATGTGAAAATACGTCCCGAGTTAGAACATTGTGAAAGCGAACATAACACTATATGGCTTGGTAATATAAAATATTAACTTACAATTAGTATAGCATATAATAAATACCGATATCATAATCATAATATCAAAAATTTCAGGTGTTATGTACGGATATAAAGGCCTTGTTTTGGTATTTGGATTATTTTTGGCATATGAAACTAGGTCTGTAAAGTTAAGACAAATTAACGACAGCCGGTATGTCGGAATGTCCATATACAATGTAGTAGTTCTGTGCCTAATCACCGCTCCTGTTTCAATGGTAGTCGCCTCTCAGCAAGATGCTAGTTTTGGATTTGTCTCTCTAGCAGTTGTATTTTGCTGTTTTCTTAGTATGGCGTTAATATTTGTTCCTAAGGTTAGCAAAATATTCTTTAGCTTTTGCTATTCTGTCATCGATAAGTTTCATTAACATTTTCAACCGTTTGGTAGGTAATCGAAGTTATAAGACATCCTAAAGATAGAGCTGAGTCGAAATATAACCCTGATGCTGGAATGTCGAAAGAAGATGAAGAACGATATCATAAACTATTAGCTGAGAATGATCAACTACAACAATTAATAGCAGCTGTAAATATGACATTTACTTACATAATAAATATAAAAATATATTATACTATGAAAACTAAAATACTATTAGAATATTAAAATATAATAAATATTTTATACAATTCAATAATATTACAGAAAGAAGAAAAAATAAGAACACTCAAGCAGAAGATTGCAGAAAGAGATGCCCAAAAGACCGGAGGACAAACTGTTATCGGTTCTACAGTTCTTCAGCAACAAACAACAATCCAGGCAGCATCTATCACACAAGGTAATCAACTAATTGTAGCCGATCACGCTACACTCACTTCAGATTACGCTACCATGACTTCTGATTATGCAACATTAACTTCAGACTTTGACTCAACAATCGGTATGGGTGTATCATTACATACACGATCAAGTCGTGCTAGTCAATCTGATATGGAATTTTCAGAGAGCTATCTGTAACAAGAGGCTAAAAAAGACGGATTACCCACAGTTCAAGAAGTTTTAGAAAGCCATCTTTGATTTTTTGATGCGTGCTTCAAAATATGATTGAATACAATATAATATGACGGCTTTTGTTGTATGCACAAAAAAGTCAACATTGAAATTTAATGATTTTTAAAACATTTAATTCTTTATTTTTTTCTATTAATATGGATATATTTTTTCTATTGCGTAATTGTGAAAACAGGTCTATATAAAATTAAAATATAATCAGGAACTTAAGGGTATCCGTCTTTGTATCGTTGACATGTGCCGATAAACATGTGTCCTATTATTTTAGTTGCTCATTTAATTTCAAAACTAAATTTTATTGATAAATTAAAATATATAATTATCACATTCTTAAAAGCACATTAAAATAAAATCGTAAAAACACAAACTATTTAACTATTTGTATATTATATATAAAATTTTAGTAAACCTATACTGTAAATTTGAAAAATATATGCATAATTTAATATAATAAATAGTGGATGATTATTAGTTTTTGAAAAGTGTATTAAGCCATACACCTTTGGTGCTGAAATAAATGTATAAATTTATTATGAAAACTATATTAAATTTTCACATATGTAAGTAAAATATTGATTAGGCTAACTTTTCTGCACAGTAGGATAATTAGACAATAGAAAAATGTATATAATTGATATTTAGTGACGTAAAATCACCTGTGACAATCGATGTTTTTAGAACATAAAATACAACAATTATTCTGATATGTATAAACGTAATGTGTATACATTTGTAATAAATATTTTAAAAAATAAATACACTTTAAGAACAAGTTTTAACAAAATATAAAATACACAATGCTTCAAAAAATAATTGATTGAATGTTTATTACCGTTTATAAAGAAAGATTAACATTCATATGAAAAAAAAACTAGATTATAAAAATATATGTACCATCGTAGATATTGATGAAAAAATAAATATCGTACAATTGCTAAATCACTAGTGCTTAATATGATAATATAATATATGCTCAGTTGTTAACTAGCTCTATATTAATATTTTAATTTATAATACCTCTAATATTGAATATGAATGTTTTTAAAACTCGATAAAGTAATTAATATAAATTATTTTACTCTCTGTTTAGATACTCATCAATATTGCATTTTTATGCAAACATAATTTCGTGTCCCTCCATATTCCTCATATATCCTTCCTTTTGTTTTCAAGTATTCATTTTTAAGGATGTTGAATATTAATCTTTACTAATGTTGTAAAAGTATGTTTGATATGTGTGTTGTGTTCGTAAATGTAAAATGAGTGAATGTTTCCGTCTGATACTTATATTCTCATGATAAATTCCTACGGTGCTAATTATTATAACGATTATTTATTAATTTGTTAAAATAATTCCAAATTGTACATATACAAATAAGAAAAATTTCTTATATTATAAGAAACACGTTATTTACTGTCATTATTAAAGTTTGAAAAATATTAAACATACTTTATTAATTTCAGAGCAGCATAATGTTACATTCTCAGGTTTGTACAATATGAACATATATTTATTAATTTTTTTTTTCAGTAAATCTACATTTGCTTTGTATCTTTAAAAAAAAAATTAACAAATACATTTTACTTTCTTTATCAATATGTAGAAAATAAAAATAAATGCAGACAAATCTCGTTATAACTTCATCCTATTAACACGTTATAAAAATGCAAAGAAAAGGAAAATAACAGATATGAGTAGAGACTATTTAAAAACAACTTCTTTCAATATTTACTCCCAAATTTATTTGACCTATGTATTTTTTTGAATGATTGATGTTTTATTATTTATTCTGTTCTCGAGTTATTATATTGCTTGCAACTAATCACCTTGTATGTACCAATATTTTATTTACACTAACAATTAAGTATATCTAGCTCACTTTCAATAACCATATTGTATATTTTTCATGCATTTCAATACATAGATTAGTTATATTTACATTTACTTTCAATCCACCAAATCCCAACTGATCTGTTGTGATATATTCAATATAAAGTTTCACAATCAATTATCATCTTGAACCATTTGATAATCCTGCATGATAACATCTGTAATTTTACCACTTCTCCATGAATCTATCTTGTGATTTTTAATCAACTTCATTCAAAATCTCATATATTTTTTAATATAAAACTTATGAAAGAATTTTATAAGCTTTACATTGAAAGTTCTGAAAATGAAACAAAGTTTCAGGTTTAAGTTGTAACGAGATTTATTGCATGATTGGTTCACCAATCCTTTTGCTTCCATTTTTGCATGTTTATCCTTATGTGAAATTTGTATGGTTGTTTATATGCTTTTTTTATAATCCATTGCACTTTTTAATAAAATTTTATAATATAAGCTTTTCAATTCAAAATAAACGAATTTGGGAGTAACATCTCAGAACTTTTCAATACGTAGTGCTTTTTAAAAACTTTTATCTATGATATTAGGACCTTTTTGTTTTGAACTATTACATATGTTTAATTTAATTAATTAGATATTTGAAAACTTTGAATTTCTTTATTATAGTAAAATCTTTGATTATAATCTGTTATTTATTTTTTCTTCTCTTGCCAGACATTCAAGATGAACACATCTAAGAGGTCGACTGCTATTTCTCGGTGAAAAAGAAATAAAGGAAAGTTATTATAATAATAGTTGGTGATAAAAACATATTCTTTCAATTTTTATACTAAGTGTACATACCTATGTGGAGACTCATAAATCGAATGTTAAAATATATTGATAATAAAATTTTTACAAAATTATTGGTTATCATATTGAATATTTAATATTATTTGTTATGAAAAAACTGTAAAAATAATGAAAGATGCTTTAAATACACTGCCATATTTTGTTTATTTTTAAAACATGTATTGATTTCGAGTAACTGGCACCATGTTTTCAAAACTATTATTATATACTTATGAATAAACCTTTTTCTACCTCATAAAATCCAGGTTTTAAATTTTTTTTCGATTCGTAATAACATTTTATTTTCAAATCTTTAATTCATTGAAACTTCATTGCAAAAGTAATTGATTAAAAACAAACGTGCCAAAAATAATTCGAAAATAATCAAACATATCCTAATATTTTCTTGTTATACCGACAATTAAAATTATAACTATCCGAAATACTATTTTTTTGAAAATGAAGACAGTTAATTTTTACAAGCCAAATTATAAGTTTGAACTAAATCATTTTGGACATAAAATTTCCATCCCGAGTTTATTGAAAGAATATTTTTTGTGTAAAAATCAATAAAGCAAAGTCAGATATTATCAAACGAAGCATGTGCCAAAATAAATAATATTCATTTACACCTCATTTTTGATTTTGAATAACATTATAAAATGATTTGATTAAACTTTTGCGTCATGATGATAGTGTCAATTAAAATTGTTATTTAATAATAAGCTATAAAAAATTTAGATAGTACATAATTTAACAATTCTCATGGCATCACCCATTTTTTTAACATGTGTAATTAAAACGTTGCCTTATATTTTTGTAGTTAAAAATCTATCGATAATGATTTTTCTACACTTGAATATTTTGAAATATGAGACTAGTAAAAAATTTTATGTCATATTCCATTCTTTTTTCAATACTTCTTAAATTTTTATTTATAATGCGCATATAAATACATTTATTTAATATCTTTTACAGTTTTGCTACACATTTTCATCAATCATATTCTTTTCATTTACAAATTATGTATAATGATTATAAAATTGTTGTTTTTTAAGTTATGTCGGCATTTATTTACCAAATACATATCAAAAAAACTTTATGACGGTGATGCCGTGATTACATTTACTTTTTTGCTTGCAAATTTTCATTATAAAGCGAAGATTTGACTGCATTTATTTTTGTAGATACATTCATACGAATCATTCTCAGTGAAATTGGTATTTATTAAGATTGTATTTTCATCAGATGAAATAAATATTTATTTTTTGCTTAATACAAAAAAAACTAGCACAGCCGAATTTATGTCAAACGTTTAAGGTCTTCATAATTTTATTTAATCAATTCACATTGTTAATCAAAAGTTATTTGCCATTTTTAAAACAGTTAAAATTTTTTAACATTTACATGTTATTTGAAATAACAATTAACAGATATGTATTTTGGAATGGTTCCCACTCTGCTCATATAAAGTATATTGAAATGTTTAAATCAATTGATATATTCGTTGTTTTAACTTAAAAGACATATTAATCGTTTTTTTTTTACTTTAAGAAGTGTATAAAATAATTGATTAAAAAAATACAAAAAGAGGTTGTTACAATTATATAGTAAATTATATACTTGTTTATAAAGTTTATGTAATAGAAAATTTATTCATTATATTAGTTTGATAATGGTATTGTCCTTGATTTATTTAAAAAAAAATATCATACTGAAGCATTGCATTTATTTCAAAACTAAAACAATGATCAAGTTAGAAGTAAAAAAAATATTTTATCATTGATCGAACGAATAATTTGTTAATGTTTTTTTAGTATGCTCAATATTATGATTTTTATAAAATTGTTTTAGTATTACCAATATAGATAGGTTAGTTTGCTCAATAATCATAAAGAGATTCTTTTACCAAATAAAATTTATCAGTCTGAATGCAATTCATTGTTGATGTTTAGTGAATTAGTTGTTACATCGATCCTTCTTCATCTACAGAACGTTTTCATGATTATGGTCAGTAATGATTACTTAAAAACTTATATTCTACAAAATCGACAAATAAAACACAACATATTGATAATGAAAAATCTTCAAAAACGTGTATTAGATAGTTTTATCCATTAAAACAATATGTTGTCAATTAAATATATAGCAATATTGAATTATTTTATAACTTTCCGATTAAAATTCTGTATGAATCAATCTGAAATCTTAGCTAGTCCCTTAAATTCCATGTGTTCAAAATAAATACTTTGAAAATGCAAACTTTGACCCTATAGGTGATATGTATTATTATGAATTTTCAATGTATAAAAAATAAAAATAAAAAACAAAAAAAAATTATTTCATTTCAAATAATTAAAATCTCCATCCTATTCTAAAAAATTCATTAAAACGGTTATTTTTTATTGTATTTTAATCACCATTTCTATCTGTCCCCTGAAATAATTTGAAATGTTTATTTTGCACCTACCACTCTTTAAACATTTTCAGCACAAACGAATGAAGGAAATTTTGAGTCTTCCAAATGCTATTAAAAACTTTTTGTATGAGAAAAATTATAGCAAATCAATATAACACCAAAGACAAAGAACCAGAAGAACTATATTAGAAAATAAATAAATCTAAAAGACAAAGTGGTGAAATAAAGGATTTTCCTTTTAATAAATAGACAGAGTAAACAGCTTTGTCTCATCACGGGGTTCTTTTTCGTTCATTTATCATCATTTATACTGTGTTTGGTGGGTCTGAAGTTAATTTCGAATAATTAACAAATGTGATAAAAGACATAATTATATTATATATATATAACATAATCATCGTTTTAATCACTACGAGGTTGGCTCTCGGATAAGGTATATAGCCTAAACCCCCAATATTTGATGGGGAGACCTAGTCCTGCAGTGGGCACAAAAAAGGGTCGACAATGATGATGATGATGATGAATCATCGTTTTGACTAGTAGTTAATAAAATGCAAATGTCACAGAGCAAACTTTTAATTAATTTTTATACAATGATTGAATATGTAAGTAAAATTAAGTAATAATTGGACTGTAATCGGGTACAATAATTGTGCATACAAAAATAAATTTATCAATAAAATTTGATAATAAAGTACGAAAATTTTTAATAAAATAAATTCTACTATAATATAATATTATTTGCGTTTCTCTAATTTTTTTGATGGTTTGGGTTTTTTGGGTGGCGATGATTTCGGAGTAGAAGTCTTCACATTTAAATCTTTTGCCGGAGGGCCTCGCTTGAATTTTGGGAGAAAAGATTTCTTCACTTGCTTTTCTTGTGGCATTTGTGGAATTTTGGATTTTTCTGGTTCTTTTCCAATAGGTTTGGGTGGATCAGGCACTCTGAATTGAGGATCATCGATGTCCATGCTCAAAATTGTAACTGGATCAGTTTGAGTTCCTTTTGATACTTTACCTTTCACTTGCAAATTATAAGTAGCTTTTCCTTTGCCTTTAGGTGAACATACAGTTCTTCTTTCATGAGCAAGAGGCGGGAAATCAGGAGCACTACTAGGACCAGGAACATTACTTCCAGTCGATGTTATATTAATTTTCCAATCCATGAAATCTGGATTTTTTATTATGACAATTTTATCCTCATTATCACATTTAATAGATCCAGCTTTAGGCATATCGACCATTGATATGTGTGATATATCTTCAATTAATTTAAACATGTTGATTTCTGAATCATTCGGAAAAGACATTTGACTTATATTTTTTTGGGGTGTTGGTGTCCACGATGAATAATGAGATATTTCACTTGGTCTCAGATATTTAGAATCAATTCCTTGTTGAGAATTAGAAAATTCACTCGGTCTCAGGTATTTAGAATCAATTCCTTTTGGAGAATCAGATACATCGCTTGATCTTAACTTATCAGAATCGTCTAATGAAATATTTGATATATTGTCAAGTCGTGATGTACTTTTTTCAATAGATGCATTTGGCACAGATATTCCCGACAATCCTACCAATCCAAGTGAAGAGTCTATACTTATAAGTTTACCAGTTGTTTGATGAACACTAATATCTTGTGCATTTGTTGTTGCAATATTTTGCCGTTCGACATGAGGAAGATTTTGAATAAAATTTTGGTATTGTAAAGATGTTCTCGGTTCTGATGCATGTGAAGAGTCTATACTTATAAGTTTACCAGTTGTTTGATGAATACTAATATTTTGTGCATTTGTTGCTGGAATATTTTGATTTTGTTGAGATGTATTCGGATCAGGTAAGTTCGACAATCCAGCTGAAGAATCTATACTTATAAGTTTACCAGTTATTTGACCAACACTAGCATTTCTCTCCTCATGAATACTTTGTCTAGATGTATGTAATTCATGAATAGAAGCTTGGTTTTCTGAAAGTACATGTTAATAAAGATCATTATCATTATAATTATAAATTAATATCAAAATATTATAAGTAAATATAAAAATCACCATCGAGTTGTCCTGAACGGTTTGTGTCATTATCATTTAATAAAGAGCTGGATATACTTGAATATGATATATTCATTCCGACTGGTGGCATAATATCGGAAAGTTGTTCTGATGACGCAATCGACATATTTTTCATTAACTGAGTTCTTTTTTCTATCAATTCCAACAGTTTTTGACAATACCTCATGCTGGTGTTAAAATTTTCTCTAGTTCGAGTAGATATATAACTCGATGAAAAAGAAATGAGAGTAATCCCGGATATGTTACTTAAATCTGTGTTGATTCTTTCTGAATTTGGATCATTTTGATTATTTGGTCTACGATCTCCACTAAAATGTAGACGAACATCCGAGGAACTACTAACTTCGTCGTCAGTTCGGGCTCTAGAAACACTACTTAAATTTTGTGAATTATTAACTCTACCACGATGTCTAGGTCGACGAATAGATGAACTGCTGACTTCATTAAATGATGGTCTTGATACATCATCTAAAAAAGGACTTCCACCTCTTCCACCATCATCGAAAGATATTATTTTAGAATCTAAAATGCAAAATTCGATTGGTACAAAAATTAAAATTATTGAATATTCGGATTTTTCAAAATCCAACTGACACCGGTATAACCAGGAGAAGAGGAGGAGTGTAAAGGGTTCTGCCCCCTTAAATTTAAAGAATGATTATAAATTACAGTAAGCCCCCTATAACGTCCCCCCCCCCAAATGCATTCAAATTTAATTTTTTCAATTGCAATTGAAACAAGCAGTTAACACGTAAAAATTTCCAAAAAAAACTAAAATTGAAAAACCTTTACCCCCTATAACGTGGAATCTATTTTGATGCTATAGGGGGGGGGGCTTACTGTTATATCAAGATATATCACTTGATTGTGAATAAATTCTTAAAAATTCAGAATTTACACATATCATTTCATGAAAAAAACAGCTTATTTTAACAGGGGGGGGCAGGTAGGGCATTCGCCTCGGTCGCCGGTTTCAAGAGGGCGCCAAATCGACCAAAAGTATCAATAATTATTGATATTAAATGCATTTATTTGAGAACAATCGTAAAGATTAGATGTTTAGATGATTAGGTATATTTTTCCTTTGGAGCCGGGGGGGGGAAGGAGTGCAAATTAGGGTGTTTTGCCCTGGGCGCCAAATATCCTCGCTACGCCCCTGGATATTTGTACCGCATTTATATAAAAAGTTGTGTTTTAACCCTGCTCTAAAAAAAACCTGGCTATGACCGTGGACTAAAAGAAAAATTAATTTTATGCTGCACCTCGAGTTACATCCAACACATCATTAATCTCGTTTAGGTCAAGTATGGAGTCTGATGTTACATTATCTCTATTAGTATTGGACTCTAAATTTTCCATATGGAAACGATTAATTGATGTATTTTCTGATAAATTTCATTTACGAGATAACTAAACTGATATCCCTGAAAACTATTTGTTGATAAAACAAAATAATTTTATAATTTTCATTTGCACACGATGAATTCAAATCAATTAATAAAATATTTTTTTATATTCAAATAAACGTACTACCTATACTAAGGACAAAAACGCACTTGCGATCATTTGGTGACAATGGACGGATTGATGGATTATCAGAAAAATTTGAGAATTTTTTCGAGAATCACTAAAAAATAGCGCGACTACAAATCGCAAGTGCGCGCTTGGCCTAAAGGTTTCGAAATTTATCATCTGCAAAAATTTTGTAAACAAAATCTTTAACAGTATAATTTGCTGATTGATTCGCTGTTGTAACGAATTTCAACACATTCTTCATGACCACAATTAGTATCAGAATGAAGAACCATCTCAAATAAAATTCATAATCTAAAGTAATCATTACTTTATTAGGCACATCTATGAAACACATCCATTTAAACCAAATTCTTCGGAATCGAAAAAATTCAAAATATCGGTTGGGATGTGATCAAAATTCAAACTTACCAAAAATCTTTACGAAAATCGCAAATAAATTTATTTTAATTTGATTCGTCAGCTTCCTTATTATTTGAGAGGCTCGGCAGTAAACTGCAATTGCAAAGATCAGTCGAGCAAATTGCAAAGAGTAGTCGAGCATCGCTCTACTACCAGCGGTTTGCCATCTATATTTTGTGAACTCATTGTTTCGTTCTCGGCTTTCAGAAAAAATATCGGTTTATTTCGATTCAGCAAAAATTATTCGAATATTCAAATATTTTTGAAAAGTGTTTTTTTTTAGAAAATATTTTTTGGAATTTTTAGGAAAGTCGGTTTTTGTAAGTTTTGTGTATTTTTTTTTAAACTTGCAGCTGAACCGAAAATCAAAAACCGGAATGATAAAGATTATCTTGGAATTTTTTCTTCGGGCTTTAGCTGTGTTTTTAATTTTTATGTTTTTGACTCTGTCGGCGTCGATCTGTCAATTAGTATAACCTCAAGAACTGTTTCAACGTTTCAATCATTTGTTAGAAAAAACGGATTAAACATGTCAGTAAGCATTCATACTGACGTAGGTGACATTAAGATTGAATTGTTTTGTGAAGAATGTCCTCGAGCTTGCGAAAATTTCCTTGCACTTTGTGCTAGCGATTATTACAATGGTTGTCTATTTCACAGGAATATTAAGGTAATCAGCGTCTTACTGATATTAAGACTTTTCAAAAATATACTTTCATATATATATATATATATATTTACTGTATTTTAGGGATTCATAGTTCAAACAGGTGATCCTACGGGCACTGGAAAAGGTGGTACTTCAATATGGAATAAGAAATTTCAAGATGAGTTCAAGGAAGAATTAAAGGTTGTTTATTAGTTTATATATTTCTAACACATACTTGTTAATAACAATAATTAACTTGAGAAAATTATTTATAGCACTCAGCCAGAGGCACGTTATCTATGGCTAACAATGGTCCCAATACAAACAGCAGTCAATTTTTCATAACATATTCAGCTCAACCTCATTTAGATTTAAAATACACTACATTCGGAAGGTCTGTATTTTACCTTTTAATTTGCACTTTTACAATGGACGTGCTTAAACCTTCATTCTTTTTTTTATTTAGAGTAATCGATGGTTTTGATGCCTTGGATGAATTGGAAAAACTTCCAGTGAACGCAAAAAACTTTAGGCCGCTAACAGAAACGAAAATTACTTCTATCACAATACATGCAAACCCATTAGCTGGTTAGATATATCATAAGTTTATTGTAATTTAACGTTTGTATAATTAAATATAATGTAATGATAAGTAAACTTAATTTAAAAAAATTATAAATGCTTTTTGATTTTATTATTTATAAAATTTATAAAATAACTGTTTTCATTATGAAGTTAGACCATTCAAATCCATTTATTTTTATTCACATCCACCAGATCTTTCATTTTGACCAGATTGTTCGTCAGACGGTTCAGTTTTTGTATTTTCATAGTTTCCCAGAATTCTTTGATTTTTGGGATCGAATGGTGATTTCAGATGCAGAGTTGCATTGTGCTTTTCGCCGAAGATCTCTATTTCGTATTTGCCATCCTTTAAATATTGGTTTGTCACTGGCGTATTTTTTTCCTCATGCTTTATATACGCCATACCAACAGGTTTATCTAAATAATATGCATAATCACCGCGCCGTAAAAAGCCACAAACTTCTCCGTTTCTGTACACAGTTTCCATACCAAAGAGAGGCATCTGCATTATATTTTACGTAAAGATTAATTTAATAAGAATATTATCATAAAATTTAGTATATTAGTTCACCTTTTCGTCCAAAGTGAAGTAAGCATATTTCTTCATCATTCCATTTGACTTAACTTTTTCAACTTGATCTCTACCTATGTATTCTCCTTGTTTTCTGCACGTAAACCCTAAACCAGCTTCAAAAGGACTATCGTCAGCTCTTATATCTGCATTCCACAAATGATATCCTGCAAAAAATCAAATTATAGAATATCATGATAGTTTAAATACACAAATCAAACTATTTACCTTTTTCCGCACTGAGTGAAGTAAGAGCTCTCCAACCTGCATGTTTCCAACCACCTACTTTGACTAATGCTTCATATGTTGGGGCCATGTTCGCTGATGGAATATGGAGTTCCCAACCCAATTCTCCAGCCCAACCGACTCGTAATGCTCTACATGGTCCAACACCACCGACTGATATTGGTCTGTGAGTAGACGCTGGGAATGCATCATTACTGAGTCCAGAATCGGTTAGTTTTTGGAGTATGATTTGACTGAAAAAATATATGCATTTTTCGATTGTTCAAAACAACTGTTAAAATATCAAATGGAAAATGTACCTATTTGGTCCTTGGAGGGATAAAATTCCAATTTGTGATGTAACGTCTGTTAGATTAGCTTTCAAATTTTTAGAGTTTATAACTTTTCTCATGTGTGTTAATGTTTGATATGCTGAAAATCCACTTGCTACAATATAGAATCCCCTTCCCTAATAATAAGAAATTTGAAATAAAAATTGTTATTAAATTTTTGAAATGTTATGGAATTATTATACTTTGAAAATTGGTTCGTGTAGTTTTCCTGTGCCATTGTCGATAATGCTCACAGTAAGATCGGCTTCTACTCCTCCAGATTCATTGAGGACACATGTATACACTATTTTGCTAAAAAGTTATTAAAAACCAAAAAAATATCAACAAACCTAATTTAAGTCAATATATTTCCATGTCAATAATACGTACTCGCTTTGAGCTCGTTCTAAATCAGATGTGAATATTAAATTAGCAGCTTTTTGAGCATCTGGTCCAGTCAAATAAAATTTTCCATAATACGATATGTCGAATAATGCCGCATCTGTCCTACATTGCATCGCTTCATCACCTATCTGATGTGAAAAGTTAAAAAAAAATTCTAGTAAAAAATAAATTATAATCGAATCTATAACATAACTGAATGCTGATTACTCTATTATGATGTTTAGAGAATCCAAAAGTATGATCTCCATTCAGCATATGCTCGTATCGTTTATCTGTATTTTTCTTGTTTCCATAATATCCTCCCCAATCATATTCCGGAACAGGTATCTGAAAAATGTGCGAACCATCAACAAAATTTAGTAAAACAACAAAATTTCACATTTTTTTGCAAGTTTTTATCCTCACAACATCACTATTGATGTAAAATGCAGGTCTCTCCCATCCCGCTCGTTCTTGCATTATCGCCCCGGCATTTACTAATTGTTCATGCAAAGGTGCTAATTGTAAATTTCTACCTCCCAAGTGTTCATCATGAGGACACACAACATCGTAATTCCGGGCATATGCTTCGTGGCTGCGTTCTTTCAGCCATTTGTCACTAGACAATTGAGCCGGTGAAAAACGTCTTATATCAAATGTGAACATTGGTAATGATGGCCTACAAAAAAATGAAATAAAATATCCAGTTTTTAAATAACTATATGTTAATATTTACTTCATTACCTTCCTTTTATTACCCAATCGGCCATTTGATTGGCACAACCAGGTGAATACATCATTCCCGCTGAATTATATGCACAGTTGTGATACAATCCTTAAAATGATGTTAAAAACCTTATTTGTTATTATATTTCAAATTTAATTATAATGATATTGATGAATTGGTTTATATTACCAAATAATTGTGGATCTTCACCCATTAGCGGCTTATGATCGGGGGTAAATGATTCAGGACCACAAACTGTGCTTTTGATTCCAGACTTTCCGAAGATCGGACATAATTTATTTGCACCTTCAATGTGCGAACTAAATACTGACCAATCTAATTCATATAATTGGAATTCAAAATTATCTGGCAAACCCTGAAAACGAAATTAATTAAATTATGGTTGCATTATATTCGATAAAATATGGACTTACCTTTTCCAGAATATGAGGGTTTCCTTCATATCCACCCATACAAATTGAGTCGCCCTGTATACGGAAATAAAATGCATCATCGTGATCTCTTACGTTCGGCATTCCTCTAACACCGGGTATGCTTTCTGATACCACATAAGCATGCTTCATTGGAACTAACGGAAGTCCTTTGAGTCCTCCGTATTTGGCTATTTTACCTCCCCATGCACCTAATTAAAATAACAATATTTATTCATATGGTTTTCTATTGATTATAAAAAATGCAATATTAAAAGTGAAAACCTGCGCAGTTTATGACACATTTTGTATTTATAACTCCTTGTGCCGTTACGACACCTTTGACTTCTAAATTCCCTAATAGATTTCCTCCAGTTTGAATTTGTAAAACTGGCATTGATTCAAAAGCCTATTTTGATCAAATTTTTTTATGTGTAATATTTTGGTGATATGATTAAAAAAATAAGTTTGAATGAAATATACTTGACTTCCGTTGTTGGTTGCTGCTTTCACTAAAGCGGCACAAGCCATTGCTGGGTCAACAACACCGTCGGATTTGCTAAGAAGAGAAGTATGAATAGAATTAGGATCCAATAAAGGAAATCTTTTAGCAGTTTCTGCTGGGTCTAGCATTTCACTTTCAATACCGAAAGCCTTTCCGAATGTTGCCAATCTCGAATATTCATCAGTACGTACCTTCAAATATATTTTTATTGAGAATAGCTCTATTTCCTTTTTCATTTATTATTTGATATACCTTTGAATGTGATATGAAAAGACCACCATTGTTTATCCACCCAGAAGGCTGTCCGATTTCTTCTTCAAGTCCACTATAAACTCTTCTGGACTCGGCTAATAATTGAATTTCTACATCATGGGGTCTTAAGCTCCATACCAAACCTTAATTTTTCGAATATTAAAAAGTCTTCTCAAAAAATAAATTCAATAAGAAAATAATATATACCTGCAGTATGCCATGTTGTTCCTGATGTAAATTTTGCACGTTCCAATAAAACAGCTTTTATACCCCGTCTAGATAATTGATAAAGAGTGCTACAACCAGCAATACCGCCACCTAATTTTTAAAATATCAAAATTAGAATGGCTTTTTTTAAATTTATATAAAATTATGAAAATACCTATAATTACAACATCAGCATTCGAGGGAAGCGATGGATTAGATTTATATCTTGTTTGATGAGTAATCCATTTGATTTTATTTTTATGAATGTTCAAAGCACGGAACATTTTGTAAGTATTACAGTACTAATTGTCTAATTTGAAAACAGTAATGTATTCTGTATCTTAGTGCAGAATAACTACTAAATTTAACTTCAAAGCATTCAAAGTCAGTTTATGAAATAACAATGAGATAAAGATATCTCCACAAACATGTTTTTATATTTGTGAACATTTAGGAATACCAGAGATACTAAATTTATGACGCTTATGTTTTATTTTGATGAATATGAAATGCAATATCAATTTTATATGTGATTGTAATTTTATTAAGCACTAATCCTTACAATCGATCAAAATCTAAATTTTAATCAATAAGTTGAAAATATTCAATAAACATTTCTCTGATGTGCGTCAAATATGAAATCAATTGTAAACATATTTATTTGGAAATAGAAATAATTTGTTGACTGAAACATTATTAGTTTACTCAGAAATAATTAATTATAATTCTATTAAAACATTCAAAATATAACAATATGCGAAAATAATTTGACATAAATAAGATATTTTGACCCTACATAAAAAGACGTGACCTTAATAACAATCAAATAATGTCACATTTTGCTGAGATCCTGATAATTTTTTGACCTTTACACATTATAGAAATAAAAGCAGTTAATATTTTTAATATATTCATTTTCAAAGTTCGTGGTTCATAAAAACAATTGATTAAATATGTAAAATGATAAGTAACAGTCATGATCAAAATAAAAAACAAATATGTAATGAGAAAATAATTTTATTTTACATATAATTATAAATAATATTACAAGATTAAATGCAATTGGAATAAATATTGTTCACACTTCAATATCAAGATCAATTTGCACGATTATATGCAAATGCAGTTTATTAAATCTACAAAATGTTATTCTGTAAATCAATAAAATATTAGCATATGCATTAATTTATAAAATACATTTTTCTCGTATTATGGAAGCCTCAAAGACGAAAAATACAAAATTAAAGGCGTTTTAAACAATACTTTATACAATCTAAGATGAATATTGCCTAAAATTTAGATATAATATATATATAGTGTAATGATAATTTAAATTTATTGAATTATTAAAAGAAAAATTAGTATTCAAATTTGGGATAAATGTGTGACTTATATTCACATGTGATTAATCTATTTCCCGACAGAGTGAAATATCATTTACATTTTCCAAACTATGAATGTACAGGACTAGCTAAACGAGGAGGCGTTGCCAAAGGATTTCTTTGCTGTCTACCCATGAACTCCATTTGGGCTTCTTCTGCTTTCACCTCTAATTGTGCTCTGAGAGCTTGTAATTCGCGAGTTCTTTGATATATAGGGTCCTGCAATTAAAATTCCATATATCATATTCTTATTGATATTATCAGAAAGAAATAAAATTGATTATAGTACCTGCTGCCTCATCGCAGGATTCCATCGACAATATAAAGCTCTCCACGGTCTAATTAATCGTAAAGATGCGATCGGTACTAAAACGGCTTGTGGAGGAGGTCCTCCACCAGCACAAGCACCGGCTCCATAATATAACGGATTACTATAAAATTCTAGTCTACTATTCGTAAACGACCACAAAGAGACAGTTTTCGTTTTTAATTCTAGAAAAAAAGTAAAAATATATAATAATTTCATTACATAAATAAAAAGATTGAAATTCAAAACTAACCTGCTTTGACACGCTCTTTTTCCGAATTGTATAAGAAAGTGCCAAAACGACAAGAATATAAATGATCTAATATCGTAAGCAAGAAACGCTCATTGAATTGAAACGCTGTAGGGAATTGTTGAGAAACTTGCCACACGCAGTCGACCCACTGCAGAAATACTGGAGATCTATCAGCGTCGCTGTGACGTTCATCACCGTGACCAGTTCGCTAAATTATCAATCATTGGTATGTTTCAAAATATAAATACGACACACGTTTATGAGTAATCAATATACGAACCTGTTGGAATTTATGACCGAAAGACAACCACTCTTTTTCAATGAGAATTTCGAAACCTTTAATTGTTCGATAATAGGGATCTAATAATAATAGAGCGAGAGCTGTTAATTGAGCGGTGCGATCCCATCCGTCTGAACAATGAACCAAAACTGATGTTTTGTGATTCTCAACCTACATCAAATCATAAAAATTAATCGAAAAATAAAACGAAACTTAAAAATTTTGAATTATATGAAAATACTTTATCAACAATTCTGCCTGCTCCAGCCATAATGCATTTTATATGTTTTAACCAACAGGTAGCTTCAATTCCGCTAAACCATCTAAAAATGTATAATTTGTTTAGGAATTTTAATTCAACGATGTGGGAAATTGTACGGTTTATTAAAAACATACCGGTTTTGATCGATCGATGGAAAACATAATTCTTTTAGCTTACGAAGACTTTCTCTCATGACGTGAATGTTGTGAATATCTAAAAATACTAATTCGGCATTTTGATAAGCATCTTCAGATTCATATCTAAAACATACCATCGGCATAATAAATGAAAACTATAAATTCTGATTACGTTTTTATTGTAACAGAAAAACCAACCCTCCACCCTTTGCTTTGTTGGCTTTTGCATTTGCAGTTGGTCTTGCGTCCATTATAAACAATTTATGAGACTGAGCATTTGCATCCATAATATGTTGAATATATTTTTCGTCTTCTTTACTTTTTTTGCCGCTGACCTGAAAAGACAATTTTCAGTTTAGCAATATCGTGATACATAGTTTTATAAATAAAATAGATTAAATTATAAATTACTCCAACGAGCGGCTGACTGCAACGCGTTATTGAAGCCTGATGTTTAGGATGTAGCCATGACAATACGGGTACTCGTCCACGTGCTCGGAACGCAGCCGAAGCTCTAACCAAGTCTTCGGGTGCATGAGTGGGAATAGCCCAAGCGGCAGGGTAACTATCACATACTTCGAAACGTTCATTAATACGAGTAATTTTCCACATATCGTTGTTCACGCCCTGAAATAAAATTTCAATAATATCCAAGTATACAAAAATTGTTGATAAATCATAAATGAAAAATACCATTCGTTTAAGTTCTGCAATAGGTTCATAAATATTCCATCCGTCTTCATGGAAACTGTCGTCTTTGTAACTAAATGCGAATAATGCTTGTCCATGAGATAGAGGAAATGCTGAAGTTTTCAAGAGTTCAAAAACATCACGGCGAGAATGATTTTCTTGTTTGTGTGCAAATCGTAAGTTTCTCATGTCCTAAAAAAGTTGTTTCAAAATGTAAATTTCAGTTTGTATATAATTTGATGAGTCATAAATACGTATTGTTTTAGGTTGGGTCGAATGAAATATACATGGTTAGCGACATGTAGAACATTGAGAATTTTTCACCTTGCAAAATACTTCGATTCCATATGAATTTTCACCTCTGGACGAAGCACCTCCGACTTTTTCAATTCTTGAAACCTTTCAAAAGTATAATTATAAATGTAAATATTAATATATTTAAAAAAAAAAATTATGGAAATATTAATAAATGAACTAACAACACCAAGAGGTACAGACAAGACGCTGTGATGCGATGAAACGTCCGTAGGTCGAAAATGTAATTGATAATTTGTAACCGTAAGAACTCCACGAGCCGGTCCACTGTACGGACACAAGTATGTGACATCTTTGGCTACACCTTTCACCACTTCACCTTCCAAATGTGAAAACTCTCCAATCGACTGGGGCTGGAAGTGTTCGGATGACATTAGATACACATTCAAATAATATTTATGTGACTTCAAAACACAGAAAGTAACAAATTAGATATTTTGCAAGTAGACGCACCGAATCGGAATCCAATGAAACCAAACTGGCATTTTTCGAAACGCTAAACTCTGAACTTAAAAGCTCAGAGTTGCTTCGTTTGTCCATATTTGCGGCGGCCCGGCCCAATCTTTGACACTTCTCTTGAATGTTGCTAGTGGAAAAAAATGGTTTCCAGACATTTGCTCAAATGACGCAAGCGTAAAGTTGTCGAAATTTTCAATATTTTCAAATTAAAATGAAAAACACTTGCTAAAAGTCGCTTATTGCCCATGAGCTTACCAACCTCCCAAACGGTGAAACGCGTTTATAAACGTACATGCACCTACACATACAGAGATTAGTGTGCCTAGATTTCAAATTGGCACAGAGCATTACGTTTATACACGTACGTGTACTTATACTTATTCACAGTTTGACGGTTGGTCGTACGAAACTTTTTGTTCAGGTAATCACTGATTACCTACCACTGTAATATCATTATTATCATTTTGGTAAAACTGTAAAATCATTATTATCAAAATGTGGTATTATTTTTGAAACGTTTTATGATTAATTTATGTAAAATTCTAAGCATATTCATACTAGATTAAAACTATTATTTTTATATTTTATTTTATAAATTATTTTGAATAAAATATCCTGGTCGTTATTTTGAATATGTGGTTAGATTCGACATTTGAACATTGTTGACATTTAATCTGTCAGTTTCAGTAGTATTCGGTTGACGTTTGATTCGTAACAATTTAATTTTCAATAATATGGATAAAAATGGTGAAATTCTCGATGAAGTATGTCATTTTTATTTAGTGTGTTTATAATTCACCAAATTTAATCATTTAAATGTAACTTTAGTACATGTAGTTTTAAATTTATTAATTATTTTTTTTCACTGAAGGTGAAAAGGTTAAACGTTGATAAGAAATCTTGCTTATTTCAATATAACTGCATTACATGAATTAAATTATTGATAATTTTGTGAATGTGATTGCAAAAGCGTGTATATTTAATTAATTTTTTAAATTCTTTTCAAGGAACATCCCCGAAACTTAATACCAGAGTTATGTAAACAGTTTTACAACCTTGGTTGGGTAACTGGGACAGGAGGAGGAATTTCAATAAAGCAAAAGTATGTTTATACATTTTTTAATTTCATCTCTTTTATAAAATTAAACTTATATACTGAAAACTATAATCTGTTGATTAAAAATTATTTTTCAGTGATAAAATATATATAGCACCATCTGGTGTACAAAAAGAACGTTTAAAATCAAACGATATGTTTGTTCAAACGATAGACGACGAAGACTTGGAATTACCACCGCCTGATAAAAAGTTTCTATAATACCTAATATACTTAATCTATATATAATATAATGGTTAGTGAAACTTGTTTTTTTTTCAGGTTGAAAAAAAGCCAATGTACTCCCCTTTTTTTACTAGCATATAGAAAGAGATTGGCTGGTGCCGTGATTCATACTCACTCACCGCATGCCGTTAGAGTAACGTTACTATGGCCAGGAAAAGAATTTTGCATCACACATCAAGAAATGATCAAGGTGAATCATCTTAATTTTATAATTTCACGAAAAAGCTCAATAGTATTGAATATTTTTTTTACAGGGAATAAAAGATGCTTCCATCGGAAGAAATCTTCGGTATGATGAAAAATTGATTGTGCCAATCATTGAAAATACTCCATTTGAAAAAGACTTAGCTTCAAGCTTGGATGAAGCTCTAGATAAGTATCCAGGAACGAGTGCCGTTTTAGTTAGAAGACATGGTGTTTATGTTTGGGGAGATACTTGGCAATCTGCAAAAACAATGTTAGTATTATTGATTTATTTAAGAAAATTACTCTAATAATCTGATAAAAATGTTTTGAATTTTTAGGACTGAATGTTATGATTATTTATTTGAAATGGCTGTCGAGATGAAAAGACTTGGAATGGATCCTGGATTGGTACCATAATAATTTAATAATACCGTCACTAAAAATTTTGTTTTCTAAACGATGTATAATTTTATAGCAATATGTAAATATTTCTTGTATAATAAAATTACATTAAAAATAATCTTACATATTTTAATTTTTGGTAATCGAGTGTGAAATTATTAAATCACATTGGTCGGAGCCAAGCTTGGTGAAGTTTGCCACATTTTTCGTAATGGTTCAGTGTAATAATAAATTGTCCATATTATGTATCCGTAAAAAAGTACAGTTATAACCCTATCCAATACATACATCCTAAAATGAAAAAAATTAAAGTAGTTGAAAGTTAAGCAAAGTAGTCATAAAAATATAATACATACATGAAGTTCACTCTTCGTGCTTTAGGGATATCTTCAGGTTTTTCTTTCAAGCAATATTGTCTTCCACCTAATATACAACGCTTTATATATTCTTTATCTTCAACCAAAGAAAAGTCCATGGGAAATTTCACGCTGTCTTCATCGCTCAAACTGTTCATTAATTTTTTGTATGTATCATTTTTGAAAAACCACTGTCTTGTAGTGAAGAATTGGAGCAGTTCTAATCCAAAAGATATACGATTTTGTAAACGTACCATGCTGTAATATTATAAAATCAACGAAAAAATTAATATATGATCAAATTTTATGAGGAGATAATTCAAAATTTTCTTACAATCGTTTTTGTCTAAATACCAGCATAAGAAAATCAATAAAATAAGCAGGTATTAAATGAAAGAAAAATACACAAAGCTTGTGAATATTTTTGTTTTTGTGTATGTCTCCATCAGGATACCACAAAGGCCAGTCTAGCGGATATTCTTTGACAGTCTCTTTCGCCAAAGTTAACACTGTATTCCATGTAACATCTCTTAAGTCGCCACAGCTCAAATTACAAACTGGTATTTCTGGCGATCTAAGAAAATTAAAAATAAATTATGACGAATGAAAGGATCAAAATACATATTTTTTTAACGTACTTTTCTTTCCTTCTTCCAACACTTTCAGCAAAAATGATTAAACCATTTACAGTGTAATCTACCGTGATAATTTCAGCTTTACAATCCCCATCACAATGCATTGTACGAATCACTCCTTTGCCTGCCCCTATCATCACTCCCATTGGTCCATTAAGCGAATCCACCCATCCCTCCACTGGCTCACTCCATGCAGGTATAACTAAGAATTATAAATATATAAAATAAAACATTTGCTCAAATATATGAAATTCACTATATTTTATTAATATACCTATGCTCGGACGAGCTATGGCAACAGGCATATTATTATATTCATTTCGAATAAGATTTTCGGCTAATCGTTTAGAGTAAGTGTATGTGTTTGGATGAAAATTAAGCAATTTCTTTTCAATTGCGTGTAAAGCGTCATCTTTCATCCATGTCATCATATGTATAATTTCCTGTGGATCTTCGGTGGCATCGTGAACCTGTTAAAATATGTATGAGCTATTTATAGCAAAGTCATACATAGTTCATGTTAATCAAATAAATTGTGTATTTACAATTCAATTAACATCAGCAGTGTTTATATTTTCCAAATAAACAATATGTTTCACAATAAATATTTTTTTTACCTTCTCGTCAAGCACGTCGAAATCTGCATAACAAAAAGCTGTGGACAAATGTACGAAACATTCCAAATTTTTCATTTCCCGACAAATTTTTATTAACCTCCACGTTCCTGTGGTATTCATATCAATAGCATCCCTTAAATTTGCTTCCAGCTTCAAAGTAGCAGCACAATGGAACACAATATTAACTTCATTATGGAATTGATTTAACATCAGCGGGTTAAGTCCTAAATTATCACTTATCAAATCTCCTTCGACAGGTATTATTTTTTTTAATGCGTCCGGTTGTTTTTTCCTTAATCTCTCGAACGCCTTCAAATTAACCGTTACTTTAGCAATGTTCAAAGTAAAAGATTCTTTTCAGAAGAAAGTGAAACTTACAGGCGATTCCCAAATATCGTTGACTCTTGTTTTGATCGACTTCCCTCTTTTCGATCTCATAAGCACGTAAACCTTTTTCAAATCACTGCACGAATAAAGCAACTTTTCAAGTAACACTTTTCCGATGAATCCCGATGCACCAGTTATGAACAACGTTTTGTCTCGGTAAAATTCCGCTACTGAAGATTCCATGATGTATGTCTGAATTAGCTAAAATTATGAAAAGATTATTTGATGAATGTCAATCTTTCTTTTATTATAAATACTATTATCATAAATTTTTCAGAAAATAATGATTTTATTAATCATTATATTAAAATTGTTACATTAGAGTCTAATTATAATGCTCAAACATAAAATTTTCTATAAAAAAGGCTAAAAATTTTTTTTAACTTAGAAAGAATTTTAATTTCAACTGTTCACATTTTAATTTTAATAATTAAAAGTTTTTTATTATCTAACTATTTTATGACATATAATAGTTGATTAGATTATATTGCAATGTAAATCGTTCATTATGCAAACAGTTGTTTATTCCAAATATGCAAAAACAATTGTTTGCATATAGAACGATATACATATTGAACAGTATGTTGAAAAATCAGTTAATAAAAAACTATGTCAGTCCCTTCAGTTTAGTGTTAAATAATTTTCGCTGTATTTATTAATGAAATATAATCAAATTAATATATTAGATTTTTTTATAAATATGTTAAAATCATTTTTGATGAAAATATTAACACATTGAGCAGTTTGAAACTATCCCAAAATTTTCATATAAATTTGAAAATCGTTTTCACAATTGAGTACTAATAAAATGGTAACATCTATATTTGCAGATTTACATCTTCATACATAACACGAAACCACAAAAAACTGATTTTAAGTAAATTGCACACTAAAATTTTAATAAATTTATAAAAAATATATGTTTTTAATATATCTTATATTAAAAAAACTCAATTCCTTAACATTTTCCAAACTAAAACATACACTAATGGATCGGAGCGCGATCGCGAGCTTTCTGCTGAACTGTCGAGCGAACAACGAAGACTAACTTGACGAAATCCGACCCGCGATTTAAAAGAACGTTCAACTGTGGTTGGTCTCCGTGAACTGCTTGGCCAGGGTTTTGAAAGCCACGCTTTGGAAATAATAGCAAAATTGACGCAGGACAACATGCAAAATTGTTGCACGAAAATGTCGCACGTGGATGCGAAAAATTAACGATTCTCGTGCGAATGATTCGGTTGTGTAAATTCTCGAACGAAAGTGTTTATGTAATGGGTAGATTATTGGCGATTTGATTGTGTTTATTAATGTGCGAATTTTTGGATATATATTTTTTTGGGTGTGTTCTTGAGTGAGTTTTTGTCTTTTGTTGCGTAAGTGATGAGTGGGGTTCAATGATTTTCGATTGTTTATAGACGGGTGTCGAACTTAAATTTTAAGTGTTTGCTTAGTACCAAAAGAAGCCTTGAGAATTTTAAGATAATTTCAAAAAATTTAAGAAAAATTTAGTACATATTTTTAATATATTCCGTTAGATTTAAATGATTTATTTATTTATTTGTGAGCACACAAATACAATTACACCACCATGGAATAACAGATTGTGTGATTATCATATAAATGTTGTTTTAATTACGATATTAATTATACTACGTAATTATTAAAATAATTAATTCATCAATTTGATACATATTAAGAAATATATAGCATCTTTTATTCATATCATAACAGTTACATTCAGAATTTTGATAACGAAAATAAAATTATTTAATTTGATTACAAAAAAAAATTAAAAACCCCTTTAATGATAAACCAATCTACAAATCGCTAAAAATAATAATTAGCAACGAACGAGGACGTTTCAAAAATCATGAACGATAACCAACCAGATCCTAAATCAATTATAATAGATACATTTCAAAATACAATTATGAAAAAGCTTATTGTTTGATTTCTAAAATCGAAAGTGCAAACATGCAACGATCAAGTTCGACAATTACGCAAAAATTTGTGCACCATCCGAATGTTATTATCGCACATTCTACGATTTCAAATTGAGGAAAAAACGACTATTGTCACAAATTACGCAATTTCGAAAACACTGTTAATATAATCAACAATGATTAAAACACCTTGAACCGGAGGATCTATTCATGAAAATAATTACAGTTACAAAAGTGACTGTCGCTTCTAAAACCATGTTTCGACGGTAATTACGGAGCGGTTGCACAAACGCGACAATTTTGATTGTTTTTCGTATAAAAAATTATGTGGTTAAGCATTGCCATTTTTTGAGATGATCTGTAAAAGATCGAAAGTGAAAAATTCGACCGAACCAACAAGAAATGAGAAGGCGTTGCCGAAAATGTAGGACACCTTTCTCGAATCGCTTTAAAAGAGCAATCGGTTTTTTTTTGTGTGTCATAGTTTGAGAAGATGTGTTGTGGTGGGACTTTGAAATCTTAGCAAGAAAGGAAATATATTTTCTCTAAGAACAAATAGTGTCTCTTGTTTGGGTTTCGACATTGTTTGCGTATGAGGAAAACCAAAAGATCGCGTCAGTGTATCTTTCTGTTTTATTTTTTTGAGCAGCAAAAATGTTCTTTTGAATAAATTCAATAAAACTATTCAATCTCGTTCTGATGTGAAAATAAAAAAAAATATTTTTATATAATAAATAAATCATGTATCGACATTACAAAGATTTATCTAAAATGTTCATGTTACTTATAATAAATATTTAACAACCTATCAATTAACAAATTCAAATTAATTCACACAATATTTCCGTATATATGAAATTATACGAAAAAAAAAATCGATGCAAAAATATTCGAACTGAAGGTAAGTCACTTTTTGGTTATTTTCAAAATATATTAAGAAAATGTCGTTATGAACCGACGCGAATTGAAGTCGGTCGGTTTCATAACCTCGCTTTTTAAGAAAAGACGAAAATAGCGGCAAAATTTTCTACGTACGGCCATTATTCATCATCATCTTGTTGCGTAAAAATGTAATGGAAATTGTTCAGTCACATCTACCAAATCTAATTTGAAATAAATGTTGATGATTTAATAGTGAGCCTGGTTACGAAGTTTGATCGATACGACACGCACATATTGCGCTTGTTTGTGCTTGATGGTTTTATTATTGGGTATGGTTTTGTGGTTTTCGGATAAATCGACATGAAAATCCCACATACTGTGGACAAAAACACTTTGGAGGCGTACAAAAGTGTTCCCGAATGTGAAATGCCTGGGAACGTTTGTTCTTCGAATTTCACGTGGGACGTTTCAATTCCGGAAAAACTGGCGGAGATTTGTATTAGGAAAATCGTTGAAAATTGGAAAGGTAAGGATTTCATGATTAATATAAAATTAAAATTCATATAAAATTTATTCAATTATTATATATGCAATAGCGAGGCACGCAATTAACTTAAACTTGAATATCTAATGTGTAAGGTTTTTGAGATGGATTGTGTTATAATATAATGATTATATTATAAATAATTCTATAATTATCCAATTACGTTGTATTTAATATTATATATTTATAATATGTTTTAATCAAACAAAGTCACTAAGTTTTATAATACGAAATATAAAAAAAGGAATATTTATTTTAGAATACCAAAAATACGAACTCTTTGTTTATTGAAAATCGACTTATTTCTCCTTGAAATTACGAATCATTTTATTTACGTGGGAAATGTTAAAATATGCAAACATATCGAACGAAAACCGAATTTAAAACAAGTTTTTTTCCCAATGTCAAGAATAAATAAGTATCACACGTGTATTAGGGTTCAAGAGTATTATGAATAATTTACGATTATAAAATCAGGATATATACGAAAAAATATAATGATTGGGCTATAAATGTTTGCGAGTCTTGTTTAAAAAGAAAAATGACTAATATTAAATTCGTATCTTTCAATAGTTATAACTCACCTCGTATTAAAAAAAAAAATCTTGCGCCTAAACATTTTGATCTCAAATCAGGTTATTCACCGGAAAAATAAGGATTTCGCATTTTTGAAATTCGTTAAAAACGCGATGGTTAAATTCAACAAATCACATCGCGATATAAAAAAAAATGCGACACATCGATTTCAAAATCAGTTTGTTTATAGAAAAACCCGAAAATTTGACAGATTCCGTATTTTAGGATTCCAACTGACAAAAAAAACGAATCGTCAATTTTTATCGTTCAAGAGAAACAACAACTCACGTCGCATCTAAAAAAAAAACCTTCGAAGAAGAAAACTTTAATCACACCGACTTTCTCGCAAAGTCATTTATAAACATCTCGAATGAGCCAGATGTTGCCACTGTTATTTTTTTTTAATCAACGCCTCTTCCCCATCGGAACATCCCCATAGTCCACGGGGGCGTTTATAGCCATTTTGGAAATTCAATTTCGATCCCGACATTCGTACGTTGTGAAAAATACAAAAGGGACCATCGCGGCGTGTTCGAAAATATTGTAATAAAATTTTATCGCTTCGTACGTGTAGGGTCCTGAATGGGTTACATCGAAACGTATCGATATTGTAAAATGTTAAAAATAGATTCAGGAAAGTAATTAATTGATTATTTGGATATTTCAGTTTGAAAATCAGAAGTAATTGAATATCAAATAAGCATAATGCCCTTGATTGAAATCAAACCGTTACTAAGTATGCAATCGTAGTAAAAAATTGTTATGCAATTTAGTTTGCATGTTTTCTATATTTCAAATGATCGCTCAACTAAATAGATAACGTGTCAATCGGCTCATGAGATCTAATTTGAATAGGAACCTGTCGAATGTTGCATGTGTTTAATTGCAGATTCCCCAATAAGCGAATTTCCCATGGATAAAGATAGAAACTTTTTGTTGGATATCCTCGACACGAATTTGCCGCTGAGTCTCTTATCTGAATATATAACGGACGATGCATTTTGGAAAAGGGCATACAGGTAAAGTTAATAACCGGAATATAATCGACTGAAACGTATAATTATATACGATGCAATTTCCAGAGAACGGTGGCCGAATAAGAGCGCTGACGTAAAGCGTCCATTTATACAATTGTTTATGGAGAACCATTGCTCCGAAGAATTGGAAGAAATGCATCCGAGATCGTACGATCCAGAAAAAGTATGTTTGTTGAATATTTATTGAGTCATTAAACAAGTGTGTGAGATAATTATCTTGCAGATATCAGATTTGGTTAAATTGTGGGCGCCGCATGTGAAAAGACTTTCTATAAGAAGCATGGTTCCGGCTGACCCACCACAACCAGAAGTAAACGAACTTAAAGAAGGTTTAAGTAAAACAGCTATAGAATATTTCAAGAAAAAATCGAAAATGGCTTACAGAGGTACGTTCAAATATTTTAAATAAAAATAAATCGTATATTTATAATAATAGATTGATTTGTAGATCATATACCTTTGAGTGGGGTATTGAGCAGTCTACCACTTCTCACCGAGGTCCATTTGACTTTCGGTCTTCGAAGAGCAGGTCCTTTTTTCAGACGAGATCTATTTCAAATGACTCCCGTTGATGTGAGACATTTGTGTCGGGGCTTAGATAAATGTGCCCAACTCAAAATATTAAGGTTGAATGACTTCTTTTGAAATGAATCTTTTGAATAAAAATGTCAGTGTCAGCCTTTTCTTTTTGTTAGGATTACCTCGAGCGACCTGAATTGTGACAAATTGAAGAGCATTTTGAAAGCCATATCGGAAAATCACGGTTTGAGGACCATGGATTTCAGCCATTGCAAAATAGCAGACGCCGGAGCTCTGATGCTAGCTAAGTACATCATTAAACACCCAGGATTAAAAGAACTCATTTTGGTCGACAACAAAATAGGTGCTTTAATATTTTAACTTAAAAATCGAAATTCACCTAATTATTTTTTTTTACAAATCAACTTTCATAACCTTAGAAAATTAATGTGTACGATTTTTAATCTGTACGTGTAGCAATTGAAATTGCTTAAATGCAAGTGACATATAGGAAATTTTCTAATCCTCCATTTCGAAATAAAAAAAAAAACATGAAATATAAATATACACGATTTTATCTATACTATTATAAATATATACGGAAAATAATTCACACCAAGGTAGTCAATACAGCTTAAACACCAACTAATTAAACTGGTTTCGGCGCATTTTGCATTTTTTGGACACTTGTCCAGCGGGTATTATATGCAACACCCGCTCGGATTACGAATCCGACAACTCTTTCGTTCATGTCAATCAACGTCACTCATTGCACAAAATATAACGATTCAAGGAGTGAAAGGCAGCGAAGGGCTCGGATATGCCCTAACACACCCTTCAAGCCGCCTCTTAACACTAGACCTCAAGATGAACACCAACTTGGGATCAGCAGGAGCAGCACACTTGGCCACGGCACTTTTGAGAGGCAGCGTTTTGCAAAAGTACACATTTTACCATGCGAAATCGTAGTTTAGGTCCTTGTGTAGGATTCTGCTGAATTTCAGACTGCATTTCAGCCTGAATTTGTCAGCTTGCGGCATAACTAGAGAGGTTGTCGAGGGTGCATCAGATTGCGGACAACTCTTGGCTTCCGCTGTGGCAGCTGGCAGGACACCACTTAGGGACTTGGACCTTAGTGTCAACGATCTGGGACCTGTGAGTCACTATATTTTGTACATGACATTTGCAAATTGCTCGCCGTAGGGTCGTTTAGCATATCGGACGTGTAATGTTAGATTGTCAGGTGTTCGGTTGAACTCTGCGGATATTTCGCATTGCCGTTTTCTCGATGATTAGTGTGGTTGAGCACGTAATATGTAAGAATACGAAATATTCCAAGCTCGATCTGTGTTTGTTAAAAGAGTTGTAAAACGATCTAAATCGCTGAAGGGAGAAATTTGTTCGTAGAACGCGATCTATTTGCGAAGTGTATTTAGCGTGGAATGTAAACAATTAAATCGGAAAATGTTAATGTGGCAATTTTGTGTATTTACTGGCTATTATAAAAGTTGTTCGGTACAGAAAAGTGAAGAAAATTGTATATTTCGATTGGTTTCATTATCCGGTGCGGGAAATTGTATCGAGCTTTCAGAGATCACACGGATTGCGCAAATAATTGATTTTCTCATTGATTGGTTATTCCATTCCGTTCGAATGTGCCATTATCTTTGTAATGTTTTATCTGAGGTATAATTATGTTTATGATCACTGCAACTTCAATTGAGATTTCATCGAGTTTCTAAATGAACGCTTATGGAAAATTTTCAATTTTCACATATTATATTTAATGATCTTATTTAGCTAGTATTTTTTATTTTTAAGAAAAAAAAAAAATATAATACTATACATGACTTTAAAGATTTTACTTCAAAGCATAGTAACCAACAATATTTAAAACAGTGAATATAATAATTTGTTTATTTTTCTCATCATATTATACTATTCGTGAACAAATGTTTTTTTGCCAAAAAAAAACCTATTTGAATCCTACGCTTGGTTTTATATTGTTTTTTTCTAGTTTACAATAAGTCATTCGAATACTTTTTCAAAAGCCATTAAAATATTTTAATAAATGTTTATTTTCAAGTAATATCATTGTAAATAGGCGTAGCAATCTGTTGATATTTAAATTATAAATCATATAGTATTTTCCGGCAACATGAAGACTTTGAATAATTTAAAATACATGTATTTCTATCAAAAATCTAACAAAAAAAAAAATTTATCGAACGATAATGATACGTTTTCCTATATTTATCACTTTTTATTTACTTTAACTTCTTCTTTTCAAAAACTTTACATAAAATATTATCACCTCTCGATTTAGATGAATCGTAAATCTCTATGTGTGTGAAAGCAAACGAATATACTGAATCATTGCAAAATAAACACGCATCACCTTTGCCGACCTTAGAAAAAAACTACACCAAATTCTCTATTTGCACGGGGATACGTTCCAAAGACTACCGTGCACAAAAAGATAAGATGTTCATATAAAAATGGTAGATAAGTTCCAAGTAATAATACGCAATTAAAAAACGATAATTTTTCATTTATTTAAAAAATATATCCCCTATCCCCTATTATAATAGAGGATTTCTGTGTGGCTGTGTATCTGTCTGTGTCGATGACGTTCGTGACTTTAAAATGAATGATGATGATAATGATGATGATGATGATGATGACGATGATGATGATGACGATGATGATGATGATGACGACGATGATGATGATGACGACGACGATGATGATGATGACGATGATGATGATGATGACGATGATGATGATGATGACGATGACGATGATGATGATGAAAATGAAAAATGATCGGTTCTTTTTCTTGAACCGTGTTATTTTGAATCCGTGCAAAAAGAGAATTTGGCGTAGTTATGAAAAGCCATTTTTATAGGGAGCCGGAGCAGCATTGGCAGCAGCTATGGAAGCATGTCCTGGAGGAGGAGGACCAGCTCGTTTGAGTGTTAGAGCTGCTGGGTGCGGTCGATGGGAAGCAGCTATTGCAAGAGCTGCATTGAGGAATGCGGGAAGACGACGAGCTGCAGCCATTAGGTTTAGAAAAGGAGCTGCAAGATTGCTTGCAGCAGCCAGGGTTGCCAAAGCCATCGGAATCTGTACGTTGTTTGTTTTTTTTAGATACAAAGTTCAACGAGTAAAAACTCATCTTCGTCTTATTAAATCTATAAGCGATAGAGCAAGTTTTTATCTGATATCTTGAAATATTTTTATAACTATGTCGTTACAGTAGGAATATTATTTTTTCACAAGTACCAATAGGTATATATGACGAGAAGATACAAGTTTCTTACTCCAAATTAGCACTTTTTCATTTCAAAGTAACATTTTTTCATTTCAAGTTAACACTTTTTCAATTCAAATTCAAATTTAAAAAGTGTTAATTTGAAATGAAAAAGTGTTAATTTGAAATGAAAATTGGTAATTTGAAATGAAAAAATGCTAATTTTAAATGAAAAAGTGCTAATTTGAAATGAAAAAGTGCTAATTTGGAGTAAAAAACTTGTCCTCATATACTCATATAATTGTCCTCGTACATTTGTATATCGTTTGTATAAAGTGTCCTCTAAGTCTCAGAAGTATTCTATAGAAGTCAAGTTATATAAGATTAGCGTAACTTATTGTTGGATCTGTTTCATACAATAAGGTTGAATAGACTATTTCGTGAATAATCAAAATTGATTTTTATCTTCAAATTTTCTTATATAACAATTTCACGTATTTTTGAATGTTATATGATTTGTATTACAATTAATTTGTAAAACAAGGTTAACGCAAACGAAATGAACGGATGAAGTGAAACAAAATTACAAATTCCAAATTATTAGACTAGTATTTTAGTAATAAAAATGATTGTGAAGACTTGAACAAATTTGAGAATAGAATTAGAATTTTGGTCTAGTTTCAAACAATTAAAAAATATCATATAACTGGGTCGAATTTTCGACATCAATTGATAATTTTACTACTGTTTATATCGATTCGAATCGTGCATGAACTTGGCAATTATTCGGATCTATTAAATCTTATAAGTAAAACGTTACATGAATTATATAATGAAAAAACCGATTTGCATCACTCAAAAAAGGTCGATTTATTATTACATATGTTGTTGAAATGAATAATAGCGCATGACTTTGAACAACTATCCATTAATTTCAAGAACGTTATTATTTTTTATTGAAATCAATTAAATTCACAAATATTTTGGATTTGGATTGAAAACTCTTCCATATGAAAAAATGTCATTGCAATGAGATTTCCAATCCATATGTAAAAGGTATTTGATCAGTATTCAACAATTCTTGAATCGTTCAAATATATTATAGAATGAAGAATCAATTAATTATCTTTTATTTCAAAAAAATAGTATACAAATTTACTTATGCAATTATTACTATGTTTATTAAAAATAAATTCCCGCATTTTTTCAGACATAAATATAAACCTCTGTATACAAATTTGATTCCAGTTCAAGGCTTCACAGCCGACATTGAATATTAATATTTGCGCTACATATTAGTTCGAAGCAAGTGAAAGTTCTGAGATTTTCGGTGTATATTTTGGTAATACAATTACAAGATTCCATATCGAAACTGTGAATTTAATGTGCAACAAAACTCCCGAAGGCCAGTAATAACCATTATTGCGAAAATTCCACATACGTAATAATTTTCGAAAACTTGTGTGAAAGCATTTTGTATTCAAGATACTGAGTGGACTGGTAAATAATATAAATAACGCATCTTTAACGTCTGTTGGCAATATTTATTTATTTATTGAAATCTATGAGCATGACTCGAAAGCCTTCTCGGTGACGTAATTGTTAGACAAAAAAAAAGTCAACGCATGTACTCTGGCATCATAGAATCGTGTTTGTTAATTTTCCTGCTTTAAATTGCTCTTTTATATATTTTTTTCAGTTGAAGCTGATCCTATTGATTTGGCGAAACATTTGACTGCCAGGCCTTCTAATGTATCTATAGTTTCTATAGAGTCTGAGGCTTTGACGATTAGCGCTCCAGAAGTTGGCGAATTTGAACCGTTCAATTTCAACATTCCGCCTTTAAAAGTGAGTATTTTGCGGTTGGGAGTTTCTCGGGCGGATTTTATTTATACATTTTTAGGCAATTATTCGTTAACTGTGAAAGTTAGTGCAGTAAAATTACGTAGTCGATACTTTTCTTCGTTTTTTTTTTTGCAAAATAGTTTTCGCCAAATTTAACGGTATGAAACTGAATCTGTTTTGTATATTTTATCGTAAAAAATTTTTTGTGTAAATTATAGATTTTATTAGAATATTTTATAATTATAAAATATAAAATTTAAATAGAAAGTAGATGGTTTAATGCAAAATGCATTTTTTTCTATCCAGGGCGCATAGCTTTATGAAGGCTGACCAGCAAAAATATCACATAAATCGTTGAGAAATTTAAAAGTCATATTGAATGAATTTGAACGAATGAGGTCGTACGCATAAAAAATTAAAGCACCGCAACAAAATTGTAATGCTTTTGTTTTTTAATCCATAGATGTCATTAAATATAAACTAGTACTAATTTCATGATTATTAAAATTAAGTATTCTAAATACATTTACATAACGAATTCACAACGTATTAAAAAAAAATTATATTTTTTTTATAATTTTCTGCATCGAAACATAAAATTACCAAAAAGACATAAAATCATTTTTAATATTTAAATATTTCAAATAGAATCCATTACCATCATCACCAGCATCATCAATCACCGAAGCCCCGGCAACATCAAGAAGATCAAGCTACCACGGAAGTACACATCAAGCCCCGATAGTGATAAAGGTACAAACAAAACACTTCAAATATATAAACTTACAAACATAAAAAAAACTCGCTTTGTCTCCTGAGCCTGAATAAACGAACAGTGCTGAAAAATGAGCTCGAAGACGAGTCCGTCTGAAAACCAATATAGTCGAATGACATTGCTGAATTGATGCGAAACGTCTTCCAGACCCCCTTCCCTTTCCTCAGGAATGCTGAAAATATATGGATTCTATTTTTTCACGCGTTTTTCAGGAGGTGAGGCGCAGCGCATTAGTCAGGAGGAGTTCGGATGGTAGTCTCCTTCAAGGGACAAGGAGTGCCGATTCTCAAAGAAGGATTAAAATATTCGTCTCGACTACGACTTTGCCTAGTCAAAACCGGAAAGTTAAAGAGAAATCTTAAATTCGAAGATCCCGAAACGTTACCATATTATTATGTATCGTAATTTAATTTGAGCAAGAAATTTAAATGATTTGAATTTTATGTACATGTGAGAATTTTCAGATGATTTTTCCTTATGACATTATAATTTTGTTTAAAATATTTAAAATGTTTAATGTTTAAAAATTACGTTAATATAATTCAAATGCTTATTCTAAGAACTATTATATCTATTACGTATCATGTCTAAACGAATGGAACTAACCATATATTCACGGTACATAAACAGTATTTAGATAATTTTCACATTAGAATATTTGTGTTGCGAAATAAAACGATAAAATTTTTTTATGGATTATTCAATATAGTATATAGGCCCGATATTAATAACATCGGCTATGGTTTTGTTAAGAAACGGAAAACGATAAAATGTGAAAACCCGATTGTGTGAACCCAAAATGTGTACCCGATTTGAATATT
>JAOXNN020000053.1:357380-372845 GCA_028571205.2 Hydropsyche betteni | reverse complement strand
AAATAGCGTTATAGGGAGAACGTCGCTGATGTTGTAGGGGGGGACGTTATAGGGGGGATTACTGTATTTCAGTTTCGAGTATCGTTTACGAATATGCCTACTGATATGCAAAGTATTTTTCAGGAACGGCTTTAGGCAAAATTAAATTTGTAGCTCTCTCCTTACAATAGTATACAGTAATCCCCCCTATAACGTCTGCGGCGTCTCCCCTACAACGTCATTTATTTCAAATGCATTTAAATTCAATTTTTTTAATTTTTCTTTAAATATATTAAAAAAATAATAATAATTTACTCCTAAAAATACAAAAAAAGCGAATGTTTCATTTATTGATTTCCTATATTCCCCCCTATAACGTCAAACCTATCTTGACGTTATGGAGGGATTACTATATTTTTCGAAAAAAATTTAAAATTAAAAAAACGATAACCATAAATATTACCCCCCCCCACTCCCCCAGTTTCGTTCGTTAATTTTTTTCTTAAAAGTGTTTTGTTCAATTTTTATTTGAATGGTTTTTTTTTTCTTCAGTTTCCTTTTTCAGTTTTCAGCTTCAGACAATTTTTTCAGCCATTATTAAGAAAACTGGATGCAAAACATGAAACGGACGATTTCTTTAGTGAAAATAATTATCATAAAGGCATTTCTTAACGGAAATTTCAAACAACCCTGCAAATAACGACGTCAAAATTAAAATGAATACACTTTTTATGAGGAAATATCTGAATTTGCAAAAACTGAAAAAAATCAGCGAAACAATCCATTGTTCCAATCCACATGTCAAAGATCACTGATGAGCTTGCCCATAATCTTAAACAATCTGCGATCATTTACAAGTATTACGATTCATATTTTCTACACTGATTTTTTTTATTCAAATGGCGTAAATCACTTTTTTCCCCAATACTGTCCGAAATTTTTCGAAGACATTATTTAAAATTTTAAAAATATATATATTTATAATTTTCGGCGCTATAGTAAACCGTCTAGGTTGCCGATATCTTACTATAGATAGACTACTTACCTGAAGCATTTTTTTACGTATTCCAAATGTATTTTTCCAAATAAATTACGCTAATTTGCTCTATCAATATTTTCTTCTTTTACTATAATCTTTTCTTCATCAGAAAAGTATGAAAGCTTATCATGATAAGCAGCTTATAAATAAATATCCATTCCAGGTCAAAGCATTTCCGAAACTCACCGGAAATTCAGGCATCTTATCCTTATCTTTTGCTATTATGAGTGAAAGTTACATATTAAAAGTCATTCCTTGCCAAATGACCTCAGGCTTATGATAAGCGCATCCGTGTATAGACCGCGCCATTCGCTGCTTAACTCTGGTTGTCGACAGGATACCGATGAGAATAATAATACGAAAAGTACACGTAGGTAATTTATATGTTTTTAACTATTTTTAGTCAGTTTTCGAATACCCGGGTATCAGATAGAATTTTATGTTCTGCTGAATTTGACCGAATGTTTATTATTGGGCTGATTTTTTATCACATCATCATCATCATAAGCAATCTGCTTATGCTAATTGAGTCGGAGTCGTGAAAATGAGCGACTCCGATTATTTTTTCTGTAAATTTATGAAATTTTAATTACGTAATAATGAACGTGTATAGCGTACGAATATTAAACGTGTAGGTATCATGAGTCGTGTTGAGACAGTGAGTCACCAAAACCAAAAGTTGACATAAGTCTATGCAAAAAGGTTTGGCCTTTTTCTTTCTTATGTCAAAAAGCTAGATCCGATATGTTTATCTGTTAGATGAAAGAGACTCTATTTCAAAATTTCAAAATGAATTTTACGATGCATTGAAAATAGTGGAAAAATTGAACGATCTTATAATTTAAATGAAATGAAAATACAGCGGTATCCAGAAATCATAAAAGATGCATTTCTGCCAACCCAAGTAACCATAGAGTGGTTATTTTCCGCTCTTAAAGTCCTTAATTCAGATTTGAGAACTTCTACGAATATAGATTTAATAGAAGTAATGTTATTTTTAAGAATAAATTCAAATAAATAAAGTTTAAACTTGTTTTATTTATATGCCTGTAACATGTTTAATATGAAAATGTCGACTATTTGCCGGATTGATTGGTTGGTATTTTATTTGATATACATAAATAGAAGAGGTACGAAAACAACCTGATAAAATAAAACTTTTTTTTTGTCGGAGTCGTCGGAGTTGGAGTCGGAGTGGTGTTTTTTTTTAACGACTCTGATACTTTATTCATATTGATATTGAGTCAAAATATTAATTAAAAATATTTTATTTGCTCAGTATTTAATTGAAAATTCTATATTCACTGTCGCGAACACTATTTTTGTAACTTTTATTTTTTTTCAAAAATCTAAAAAAATGATCGAAGAAAAAAAAATCAACGCTGCCAATGCACCCTCAGTGGTTCAGATTAGATAAATATGTCATTGTAAAAACCTGCAGATTTATTAGCCATAATTAGATGGAAAAAGTCTCGAAAAAGCATGTTAATATTATATAAACATTGGAAGAAAATTGCAGCGTAATACACCTAATTTTGAAAAAATACACAGGTACAATACAAAAATATTAGAATTGTGGTTTATTTAAATGAATATCTCGGCATTGGTAAACAGCAAATAATGAATCATCGTTATCAGTCATAAGTACTCGGTGATATCATATCCAGTAGCGGTTCGTGAGAATTACCTAACTGTGGATGAACGGAAAATGAAAATACGAAATACGTCGTCATCAACATATACCTACACGAATCAAAATGTGTATTGCATTCGTACATTTGTGAAAGACGAATGTAGGAATTAAAAAATATAAAACAATAATTTTATACAAGGAGGACTGCAGTCAATTAGAACGAGCCGTCACTGTGGATTGTAAATTTTTAAAATTCCAAAACCGATGGAAAACTGATTTTCACGACCGAAAACGATAGAGTAAAAAACATCGAATTTTCCAAAAAGCCTCATTGGAAAACCTACGCATATAAAAAAAAACGAGATTGACTGAAAAATAAAACAGCATTCATACGAAACCGTACAAACATTAATTTTCTTTGCAAAAAGTCGAGACACCTATTCAATTTCGTTGTTTTCAAAAGAACTACCCGCCTTTGCGTAATCGCAATCAAAACCTTTTCAGAAAGTCACAATATTGTTTCAGAAAACTAAACGAAATCACATAACAACCTCCAATTTCCTCTTTTCTGAGAAATACAGTATGGAATCTATAATAAAGATGACACATCGGCAAAAGTGGCCATCATGCTATTGTATTATTGATTTTCCTGCACTGAACAGGATTCAAAGCATACTGACCATTATAATCGGGGCGATATGGTCGAAAATGCCAACGATTTTTAAGTGAAAATTTATTTATTTAGTTCGAATGTGATGCGATAAGCGTCTTTATTCAAATGTTATTTAAGAGGTATATTTCTATACGATTTTTTTGGTTTTAGAGCTGTTGCGGCGTCTACGCGGCGAATTGAATAAAATTGATCAATAAATGCAGTAGCGTAGTGGGTGGGAAATTGGGAGTATTTTAGTTCGATTTTATTGTTTTTAGTATTGAAATTATCCGATATTAGTAAAGTGCGATGAATCGTTTGTTATAAGAAAGTCTATTTTCAACAAGGAGAGCAGAAAAGAGAGAAGGGAGTTGCAAACGCAAGTCATACATGAAAAAATCAAAATTTCAATTTGAGAAACGATGAGTAAAAAAATCGCAAAATTTTGATAGTCGATTTTTAGATAAGGATATCATTTTTCCGTAATATTACAGTCAATTGGAAATTTAAACTTTCTCAAATTCGAGGTAAATGAAAATATGAATCATCAAAGCTGTCCATCAAGATTTTTGCAATTCCAAACGAATCGTAACAAATGAGGGGCTCGGCAGTAAATAGTGCTAAGCGAAATTTTCACTTTTGGAGATATTAAGAAAAACAATTTACATGCATTTAGATGCAAATAAAACTAGAAGTAATGTTACATACTACTGTCATCTTTTGAGAGAATGTGAAATCATTTATTAAACTCTGTAGTAAACGTACTAACAATAAGTTTTGTTGTAAATAAAAGAAACTCAATTTTATAATTTTGGCGCCGAGCCCCTCATATTATATAATATAAAAAAGTCGATTCGAAAACTAAACATATGGCAATGAAGTTTCGAAAATATACATATGTACCGTGTATATGCATAATCGGTACATAATTGGTATGACGCTTTCAATTTCCCCCTATGTACACAATCACAATGTCCGCCGATTATCCAATTATACAATGCGAAGTGGAAACATATGAAGATAAAGGCGTGGTCAAAGATTAAAATGGGCGCTCGAATTTAATTGAATTGAATTCGAAAATTATTTATGTAATTTTTTTTAATACATCCAATCCTTTTTTTGCACGGGGGATACGTTCCAAAGACTACCGTGTAAAAAAATGTATGCTAACCATACTAAAATTGAAGACAGGTTTTATGGTTATAATTGGATAGAACTTCCATCCAAATGTACTTTATAAAAAATGTATAATGTGAAAAATTTTCGCCGTGTAAAATCAACATTTTTTTTATTTAATAACTATATTTTACATACATATAATTATATCAGTATACTGACCTGCACCGAATCTTATCATTTTTGTATAATAATACATATTATTGTTATTATATGTCATGTTAAAGTGGAAAATTCGCGTAAAAAATAATCGGTTCTTCTTCCTTGAACCGTGTTATTTCGGGACCGTATAAAAAAAGGATTGGGTGTAATTTCCATCGTCGACGTATGTACGTTTGAATTTTTTTTGTGTCGATTCAAATGAATCCGTTGTTGAAAATTATTAATCATATTTAACATAATTACGTAGTCATTCAGTATTACTACTAGTTTTCTGTTGTTTTTTTTGTGGCGAAAAATCACTTTCATCGCTGGAAATTTTTATTGACGATTTATCTATAAGCGTATCTTGAATCAAATTTTCATGTTCTGTTCCATTGATTTTAAATAAAAATTTGGTTATCAGATGCTGTGAATTATTTTTTTTTAGAGGATGCACATAATGCAGTCCAATATGTGATTTTTTCTTTTTTCTTTAAACCGCGTTAAAGTGTAAAAAATCAATGTGAAAAAAATAATCGGTTCTTAGACCGTGTTATTTCAAATACGTGCAAAAAGAGAATTTGGCGTATTAATTAATTCATTAATTTGAATTACTTGCATGGATTATTCTTTTCGTATGAACTTTTTGTGTTAATTATGTTGTGCATGTAAAAAAAAATCATGCCCGAATCAATAAAATGAAACAAATTTGATTATATAAAGCAGCACGTTTTGGTAGTTGGTTAATTTATCGCTAGCTTTAACTTTGCCACGTGTAGAAGAAATACTTTTTCCTTTGGTGAATGTGAAAGGGATAACCATTTAAGTTTACATTTCAATTTAGATTTGTTTGAAAAACGGGAAATTGTTTTACAATTAATGTTTTGATTGGTTCGTGCATAAAACCATTTACGGTACTTAAAATTAATTTTGTCATATATTTTCTTTCAAATTTAAAAATTGCATATTACAATATTTTCGTATCAAAATAGCATCGTATTAATAAGTAGTTTCAATTTTTGATTTTGCGATATGTTTTCAAATTCTGATATTTTATTAAAAAAAACTTTCATTAGATTTTAGTCATTATGAAAAAAATTCAAAATATAGAATTTGAATAGAAAGAATTTTTTTTACTTATAAAAAAAAATCTTCGATTCATTCGAACATATCAGTAAAATATTATATGAACCAGTAAGTAATTTCAAAATTTATTTATAATGTGGACCACCTAAATATAAATAAAATAGTTTACGATCCCATTGGAAATATATATATTGCAACAAAGATTTAAATTCACGCTTGTAGTAAGTTTTTTTTGAGAGGGGGGAGGGGAGGGTGTGTGTCAGAACACAACGATTTTTATGTACGCGATACAAATATGCTGTTTTTTATTCGAAGCATAGTATTTATGTAAATTCAAACTGTTCAAAAAAATATTCTGATGAATCGTGGTTGTGATATATCTCGACGTAATTCTCATTAAGTAAAATTTGGAATTGTTTTCAAAATTTCGAAGGGGGGGGGGTGTTCCCTATGGACCTCTCCTGGTTACAACTTTGTTCAAATCAATTGATATATTGATCAAAATTGGGAAAAGGCAATATGAAGCTGAAGCAATATTGGAATAGAAATCAACCCCCCTTCCCATTCGACTTGCAAAAACATCGAATGTTCCAGAATCCGTCCGAAACCTGTTTTCTGAGGAACCTTAGGATAAGGACACCAGTTGAAAAATCACAAAAAGACAAATTGTTAAATTCATACCAAAAGGATGAATTTTTTTAACGAAATCTGGAATTCTGCAAAAAACAATGAACATATATAAAAAATAATAATTTTATCAAAATAATTATTCATATTTCTCACAGTAATCTGTTTTAGATAAGTAAGTATTTTGCTTCTTATTGTATAATTTTCAAAAACTTTTTTTGAACGAAGAAAGAAGTTTTATTTCATTCGAAAAAAAAATTATGTGTCCTTTGTTTAGTTACAACATGGTAACCCTCGGAGGCGTATACCTGCCTGATAACAATGAAATCAAATATTCTAAAATGTGCAACTTTCCATAGTCCGATTGGATGACTTTGGACTGGGGGGGAGGGGAGGAGCCATTCCCTTTTAATGATGCATTTAGTCGGTTCGGCAGGTTTTCATAGAACTGGTTTGATAACTGATCGGACCTGTCTGATCTCTTCGTTTTACCGATTCGAATGGGTGAATTTCCAGCAGAGCTGATGGTCTAGTGCAGCTGTTGCCAACTGGTGGTCCGCGAGAAAATTTAGGCTCGCAGGCAGTGGCGAGTTTATCTATAGACGGTATAGGTGCTCGTTCGCAATGGGCCCTAGCATATTTGATAAATTATTTTCGTTTGGGAACAAAATATTTGGTCAATATTTAAATGCTAGTATATAGTCCCGATGTTAATAACATCGGCTGTGGTTTTGTTAAGAAACGGAAAATGATAAAATGTGAAATGTGATGTGTGTGTGTGTGTTTGTGTGACATATAGGCAAAGCCAGAGGCAGAGGCTACTCGATGCCCGTACTCGATTTGAATATATTTAATATTTAATTAATAAAACCAGTTCATTTATTACTGTCACAATTACGACATATAGGCAAAGCCAGAGGCAGTAGGTAATAAACATCATATTACAGACAACTGTTCACGCATATAACGACTATATTCGCGAAAAAGTCGCGAGCGTCATCGAACAGACACACAGACGAATGAACACACAGAAATCCTCTATTATATATAGGGAATATTTTAAGTTGATTAAATATCGAATCTAAATTGTAAGCTTTAAATCTATCTGGTTCACCTATATTAATTAAAAGTTAGAACTGTATATTATAATGATATTTAAGATAGCGAATTTCCAATTTGCCACGAATCAATTTAGCAAGAGTTTTCCTTCAAAGAACGGGCTAGTATATACACGGTTTTCCAACATTCGGTCATGGAAGAACGTGGCTGGAGCACTCTTGGAAACCTCATTTGTCTTCATCAACGTGGAAACGGGGACTACGTGATTGAATACTGCCAAACGCGGATTTATCTGGTCCGAAATGCAAATCGCGCCAAATATTCTCACCTGGCAAATGGATTCTCAAGATTAAAGGCTTAATTTTCGTGATGGCGTTATTTATAATCAATATTTTTATTGTGTATTGTATTAATTGTAGAATTGCACGTTTGAATAGCACATGTGCAGGATAAAGGAGACTGATCCAGGTAATCCGCTGCTACCTAACAAAACCGTAATGCGTTGTTTCATAAAGACAAACATCCTTTGTCAACCACACAGCTGGGTATTGTACAAATTATTTAATTGTCATAAATTATGCATGAAATCTATGTTTATATAACGTATAAGGAACCTCTGTAAAATTAATAAATTTAAATATTTTAATGTCAAGGAGTTTGGCGGTATATTCATTTCAATTTCCTTTCGTAATAAATTATAAATGTTTTCCTATAGTTTTCGAAGCATGTAATAAAAAATGTAGTTCCAATTTATAAAAATTCATTTGTATAGTACAGTAGAACCACTGTTATCCGGATCTCGATTATCCAAATCGATTAAATTCGGAGCTACATTCTTTTTTCACAGATGGCGCTAAAAATTAACATTTCATTAATTATTATCTTAGAAAACAATGAATATGGCAATTTCATGTTATGTTTATAAATTTTGTCTCTATCATATAATCAAAAATAAATAGACTGTAAATACACTTAAAAAAATTCAAAGATTATGTGCATAATTATGCACTCCAAAAATTTCTATAAATAATTTAATTTCTAATTTAATTTCTTTTTTTGCTGCAATTATTTGGATTTCAGGCAATCCGAATCATTTTAATCCATATTTAGTTCGGATAATCAAAGTTTTACTGTACATTGAAAATTTTAATTAAAAAAATGCAAATTTTATTATCATCCTAGGATATTATTTTATAACTAGTAAATACGCCCGATGTTAATAACATAGGCTGTGGATTTGCTAAGAAACGGAAAACATTAAAATATGAAAACCCGATATGTGTACCCAATTTGAATATTTAATTAATAAATTCAAAACAGTTCATTTGTTATTTGTGTGTGACATCTATATAGGTAAAGCCTGAGGCAATAGGTAATAAGCATCATATTATAGACGTTAACTGTATACGCATAAAGACCATATTCGAGAAAAAAATCGCGAGCGTCATCGAACAGATACACAGACGAACACACACACAGAAATCCGCAATTATATATAGGGGATATTGCAGAAAAAGATATTTTGAAATGATCGGAATCAATAGTTTTTTCAAACAATCCATAATTTATAATTATTCTTAAAAATATTAAAATTAAATTAAAAATGACACGAATAGAAAACAATTCAACTCAATTCAATTCAATTTCAATATCAACACGAATAGAAAACAATTTCACCAAAAATCAGTTTAACGTCAAACTATTATATAACACAAATTCACTCCATCCTTCATAACTAGCGAAATCATCCGAAAAATGCAAATCCAGCATCACATCTCCATAAAAAAATATCCATTCCTCGCAGAAAAATTCGGCGAAAACTCCCCGAACCGCGCTATAAATCCACCCAAACGGATTTATTATAAGAAAACAAGAGGATCAGACCGAAACGGGGCTGTAAGCAGTCGCCGGGGACACGGTTTGATTTATAGAATGTTCTCGGCTTCGCGTCCAGGTCATTCCTTCGCCGGGTGCCGTAATTGGGGATGATTTCGCGAGACAAATGGTGCAGTGGGTGGTCGTGCTCCTCGATCAATGTCGACCTGCCGAGGAACGGCAATTTTTGGTAATGGATGTTGTGTGTTTACACCGCGGGTCGTTGCCGGCGATGAGGGTGGTTATTTGCGGAGGGAGGAGTTATTCGGGGTGCGCAGGTTCGAAAGTCGGTATTCGGTTGGAGGGTTTGATTGGGTTCGATTGAAGGGAAAATGAAAAATGGTGGATTTGGGATCGTCGCATTCGAAAGAATTGGTGAAGATTGGGTGATTGTGATTTTTTTTTAAATTTGAATTTTTAAAGGAAAATTATGATAACAATAATAAGAATCTTACACAAATCTTGGCGAATATTTTTTTTCAAAAAACGAATCAAATGAGAGTCATCTGTGTAATAATGATTACGACGGTTTCAAATATTTATCAATAAATAAGTTCTGCGATCGATGTTTTTAAAAGCGACATCTGTTTAATATCAAAAAAAGAATTATAAATTTTAATAAAAAAAAAAAATTATGTCATATTGATGAATATGTATTGTTGAACATACAGGTTTTTATTATCCATCAATATTAAGCAACATGTGGCCAGCATATTAACGCAATCGTCAATGATTTTGATTAATTTACAGATGATTGTCAGTAAGGTAATCGAAGTTACATCATATAATAATATTAAATTTATCTCGGGGATTTGCGTAATATTTTTTTTCACGGTTTCACTTTAACTCAGTTAATATTTTTTTAATATGTGCATGTAATTTTTTTATTTTAAATTTTATCACTCTTGACGGCTTGCTTGAACTTAAACTTTTATAATTTACTCATGACGGTTTACCTAAGCTTAAAAAAAATCCTTATGATGGTTTATTTAATTTTAATTTTGCCATTTCAATTTAATATTTTTAATTTTTAAAATTATCAATACAATTAAAAAAATCATATATTGAAAAATGTGAATCTCAAATGTTTTTTTTTAATATTTATCACGTTATAATTTTTAAATTATTTTTGTTCCTAATTATAAAATTATTCAAAATAATATTAAATATTAATTGTTTTCCAAAAAATACTAATACATTTCAGAAAAAAAAATGTACTCATTCAAAAAAAATTTTAATATCAATAAAAATTAATTAGTGATATTAATATAATAACATACGTTCTTAGATTTTCATATACAATTTCCAAATATTTTCACATTAAATGGTGTGTGTTTCACTTCCATTTCCCTTATACGAAAATGGAGGTTAGTAGGTGATATTGCGTTTGCGGTCGCAGAAGCTGGCCAACTTTTCGACAACACCCTGGAGCTTAGGATAAATATATTGTTCCTTTATGTTCGTGTCGAATGCATGCGTTATGTCATTCATAACGGTCGTTACCTCAGATTAATGTTTCGGTATGTGTTGTATGTGTTTCACACTATTTTTTTCGGCGGTTTCGTTCGTTCTATATAGCTCGGGATAATGAAAACTTTGCGAGGATTTCATATAATGGTATATATTATATTTGAGGAATTTCAATAAATTTTATATTTAATATCTACGATTCATATACATTAAAAACTGAATCGACTTCATAATATCGTTCTTAAAATTTTCCAATTTCTTTTCAGTTGAAAATCCAATTTGCAAAACGTTCAAATCAACGAAAGCTCAGAGGAATCGTAAATTTTGCGTTACTTTCAATTGTACAGAGAGAACAATTTTCAAAACCAAATTTCTTACCGACAATTAAAATTTTAATCGAATGATATTATATTTCTCGTCAACTTTACCGCTTTTCACATTTATTCATTTCATACAGGTCAATAAGCTTATTCGATTCGTGTGCCAGATGTACATGTGCCCAAAGTGGTTTTCCCTATTACCGTAAGTTATAACACTTTGATATATTCGATTTCACAAATCATGTTTGTTTTCCTGTCCGAAATATTTTTAACGAATATACGAGAATGTATTCAGCTTAAAAGCTTCCGGAGGTTGAAAGGATACGTGAGTGTAGGTGGGAACGGCCAGGAGAAATCTTTCATTATCTCTCTATATCGGCTCTATTTTATGTTTTTCTCTAACCGCGAACGACTTTGTTTTCCAGGCCACAAAGGAGCTATGTGTGTTCGAAGAAAATGAGAAGATCTGAAAGATCTCTGACACAATGATAAAAGATCGTGCTGCTCTTGTGAAGGAATTTATTAAAAAAATAATGTGTTTGGTATAACTGTATTTTTTAAAATTTGGTCAACAAGGATAAAATTCAACACGACAATTAACGATAGTACAGTACTTAAAGTAATTATAGAAAAATTTATATTAAAGGGAAGATAACTTAATTAAAATTTTTACATATCAAACTGTATGAAATTCGCTTACAAGTACATTTTTTTTGATTTATAACAAAATATACAATTTATTATATCGATATTAACACGCGTGTTTTAAATTTAAAATTTATGTAATTGGTTATTTGATGTATTTATTTATTACTGATATGGAATTAAAATAGATTCTGATATACATCTATAATACATCTATATGTTCAATTCTTATGTGCTTTTAGAAACAAATGTGTCGTTGCTCGAAATGAACTTACCGAATATGGAGTCTTTGATGTCGTCATTAAAATTTGAATTCTGACGAAATCTTTTTGTGCGAAGGTTTTTCACAAAACAGCGCGTTATTAAACGAGATAGATTTTCAGAATTAATATTTCTTCATGCGGCTTTTTTTCGTCTTGCTCTCTTCGTTATTATTATGAAACTTAATACACATAAATATTCGAACGAAGGCGAAGTGAAAGAATACATAGAGTAGAGGAACGAGAGTTTTATGACCAAACTTTTGTGCTCGACTGTACAGTGTCCCAAAATTGAATATTCTGTTGAAATACTTTAAATTTTAAACAAATCAAAAATGCAATTTTCGCAGAATAATCAATTAATGTAAGTAGTTTAGTCTAGTCGAATGTATCGACTTTGATTGATGAGTTGAACAAGTGTTATAGATAATCTAATATTATTGAAAATACAGTAAGACCCCCTATAACGTAAAGATATAATAGATTCCACGTTATACGGGGTTAAGGTTTTTAATTTTAATTTTTTTTTTTGGAAATTTTTACGTGTTAACTGCTTGTTTCAAATGCATTTGAAAAAAAATTGAAATTGAATGCATTTGAACGATATAGGAGATAACGTTGTAGGGGTTTTACTATATATGAAGACAAATAGTTTTTTTTAGTATTTAAATCTTATAAAATTCATTTTTTTTTGATTATGTAAGTTTAATGAAAAAAATTGCATTTCAAAATAAATTATATCGATTCCATATATTATGGTGAATTTAATGAATATACTTTATTAAAATTTTAAATATTCCAACAAAATAATATTAATCTTCAGGACACTGCTATTTTTTTTAAGTTCGCTAGCTGTCTAAGGGCATACTGAGGGTCTGAGCGTGGGTCAGGGTATTCCATAGAGGCGCCCTATCTAATCCCAGACTGATGGTAGGCGTCTGTGGTTTCTTCTTCGTCTTCGATGGTTTTGCCTTCAGCTACCTTCCGCCTTCCAAAAAGTACCTGGCCGGTTGACTCAGCAGCCTGCCGAGTTGGATGCGTTCTTCGCGATCTGGCGTCATCAGCTCGGTCTGCGAAAACCGAACAAACATCTCGATAAATTTTCCCGGCTTAACCAGAATGGATCAACATCGAAAATTTAACAAAGAACCGAATTTCCTGTGTTGGGTGTGCATTCGGTTTGAAATTCGTATCGGTGCAATATGCAAATAGTATATAGCTAGTGAGTGCTTTGATGTTCGAATAAATACATGTACGTTCAAAAGCTTTGTAATTGGCGTTCACGATCTACTGAATTTCGATATTTCCAAACCGCTTTGTTGAATTTCGGTGGGAATTTTTCCGCGTATTAATTGGTAAGCTAGTATTTTTTTTCGATAGGTGTTTAATGATGCATATGTTGAATATTTCATAAAGTGCATGTCTTTCAATTAAGTATGCATTCACAAAATTCTTTTTAAAGCCTCGTTACGATGCTTAAAGGCTAGCGTTTTCTTGTCGTAATTAAAACGAAGCTTTTCGAAGTTTTGTTGAAAATAAATATTTTCTAGAATAATACGAAAAAACAACCTGAGTCTGTTCAGCGTCCGATCTCTCTTCTAAGACTGTAGCCAAGTCCAAAGAAGGCCTTTCTCTATTTTGTCTAGCAAAACTAGGGAACCTAGCCGCTCTACCGGTCCCTAATTGTACAAGAGATAATCCAATTGCTCCTGCACCACAATTCCTCCTTCTAGCACGTTCTCTAAAACACAAAAAAATGTAATAAACCAACAAAAAATCCATCAAAAAAATAAACAAAAATAAATACCTAGCCATCTTGGCACGTTTCCTCAAACAGCATATAACCAAAAGCGCCAAAATAGGAAACCCTATAATAGACGACACAATAGGAACTACCACAGTTTCCGGCGATACTTGAAAAACAAACACAATTCGCATTACAATAAAATTCGATACACAACCCGCTTTTCATCACAGCTCCATTCATCCCGACGACGAACAAACACACACACACAATACAAAATAAGCAAATCTCACTCTTCTGATATATGATGACGGTGGGCCTCTTAGTGTGCGGAGGTGGCTGCGGAGGGACAATCCTTATGGGAGGGACCACCGTGGTCGTCGGGTGGTCCCTCTTGGGCAGGCCCTCCGGCATCAGGGTGGTGGTGGCACCCATTCCTCGGCCCTTAATCCCGTCCGCTTTGACGCCAGACCATCACCTTGGAAAAACACGACCAGAATGTGATGCGAGGCAAACATGCGGTGACGTGACTGGCTTACGGACGGAGCACTTGCTCGTCCTTGTGTAATTTTGTGGGTGTAAGTATTTTTTTTTTTTGTTCGATGTCGGGGGATGGTGTAATGGTCGGGATTTTAATTTGTAATTAGGAGATTTTGTGTTATTTGTGTGGAAATGTTAGGATTTATTTTTTATTAGTATGTAGGATCGATGTTGACAACATTGGCTGTTGATAATCATAGTATTACGTAATAAAATAAAAATTGGATATATTTATGCAAAATTATTTTATAACCGTTGCGTGATGTAATACAACAAAAATTGAATATAATGTATGTAAGCATATTTTATAACCGTGGTCTTGCGAAATGTCTCCAGAATATAAGATTATAGCCGTTATTATAACGACCATAAAGACTAAATTCGGAGCTCGCGTTATAGCCGTTGTCGTGTAGCGATTATAGCCGTTACATTTGAACGGTATACGGGCTAAATTGGAACGATATACAAACAAAAACAGACATCTGTCACCCGTGATTATATATAGGGGATTCAAATATTTTTTCCACTGCGTAATAATCGACGTATTGCATAAGTCAATAGAGACACTTTCCCAACGAACATGTAGCCAATCGACACTTTTTTACAAATTTGAACGAATATATGTATTCCGTATTGCATACGCGTTAGGTAGAGACGCTATTTCCTATTGCATAAATCAATAGATATGTATATTCCGTTCACTTTTTCTACATTTTTATCGTTTTATTTCATTAGCATGATATTATAGACGTTAAGTGTATCTGCATAAAGACCATATTAGAATAATTTTATAGGCGCAAAAAAGTAATCGTATCGACGCGTCGTTTTACGCGAGCGTCATCGAACGACATACGAACTGACGAACGAACACACGGACACACACACAGAAATCCGCTATTATATATAGGGAATAGGGGATTACGGATACGCCATATAAATATTCTTTTTGATATTCATAAAAATAATAGAAAAATGTATTTTGTATATATCTTCATAAAGCAAATTGTCGAAAATATATTTTTTAATCAAATGCAATAGAGAAATCCGTTTTGAATGAGCGCCTATCGATTGAGTACATATTATCTGCTGTGCATTCGTAAACTCCTGCATCCATTTGAGTAGCTGGATCAATCTCGATTTTTGATTTTACTTTGTCTTTTCCCATTCGCCATTCATGCACCTAAAGAAAAATTAATCTTGCCAAGGTCTCATTACATAT
>JAOXNN020000053.1:337368-348066 GCA_028571205.2 Hydropsyche betteni | reverse complement strand
ACATGTATATGTATAGGGGATTCAAATATTTTTTCCACTGCGTAATAATCGATGTATTGCATAAGTCAATAGAGACGTTATAAGCATGATATTATAGACGTTAAGTGAATACGCATAAAGACCATATACGCATGAAGAATTATACACGTATATAGGGGATCGAAGGGTCGATCATTTTAAAGTCGCGAGCGGCATTGAGACAGACAGACAGACGGACACACACACACAGAAATCCGCTATTATATATAGGGGATTATATATATGTACATCCAATCCAGAATATAATATACGTACTATACGGCATATATATTCAGGATCGGATGCGATTAAGATCCTTTCTTTTTGACTGAACGTCGTTTCGAACGATCACACAAATGGTCCTTAAAATTTGAATCGTGGATGAGTTGGTTCATTTCCCTTCGGAACCGAACAACGGTAAAGCGATCCTTTCGTCTCGTTATACGACAAAAAGTTTTACTTTTGTCGTTTCGTTACATGTATAAATTGGATTTTGTATATGTAAGTCGACGATAAATCGAACTTCCGTTCTATTATATGTACAGCTTTAACACTACAAATCTAGTCTTATAAGTATCAAATTTAATAAACGAAAAGTATGAAACCGTTTTCATAGTAATTAATTAAATAAATTAATTCATCAATTTGACTTCGATAAAATCAGTTGGTGATTTTAACATTCATAATTGATTACATTTTTTAATAAATCAATTGTAAAATAGTTAATATGGATATGTGGCTAACGTTTCATTTGTATTTTTCATGAAAAAGATTAAATTTTAATTGTATTAGGTTAAATTTGGAGTGTAAAAGTTCTTTAGATTTTTTTTTAATTTTTATGATATGTTTAAATTTAAATATGATAAAAAATTATTTAACTTTATGAAAAAATAGTCAATAAAATTTATGAAGGTTTTACTTTGAACGTATGAGATTTACATGCATTTTTTATAGCAAAAATAGTCTCGTGTCAAATAATTTGTCGAAAATATCGAACGACACTTTTACGATCAAAAAATTATATGAAACGAAAAAAATCCGATAACCTATACATTAAAACATCGCGTCGACAACGTCAAAAAACTCAAACAAAAAACGCATCGAATATCGCGAATAGTTGTTTTCCCCGACGCTTTTCTTTGCCGAACGGAAAAACTCCGATATTGAATTTCGAAACGTTTTCCTTTCGCGCTTATACATTCTCGACTCTTTTTTTGACGATTTCCATCCGCGCACTTTTTTATTGGCTTTTCCATTTAAAAATATTCGCTCTCCGCTTCTTAAATAATTCAACAGCGGCTAAAACGCGCCATTGCGATCGCATTGTATCGCACGCATCGAATCGGATATATATATTTATATATAAATAATATAAAAGAAGGCTTTCATTCCTTTTGTACGAATGCGGCCAAAAAAGCGACAGAGCGTAAATAATTTATCACTCGAGACTTCTTTAAACAGGGCCAGTGATATTTATAGTGTGCCATCGGAAAGCGTCGATCATTTGAACATAACTTGTGAAATCGTATAGTTTTTTCATAGGGAAAATCATGCATGTGTTTCTGATTTGAAAGTTTTTGCGTTACGTGAGTTTTCGAAGTGTGTGGAAATTATAAAATGTAAAAGTGCTTTCGTAAATTGGGTTTTCGATGAAAATTGTGTGGCAACTAAAAGTTTTGAAGTATCAGACGCGACGTTTATTAATTTTTTATGATTTTACGATGTTTTATACTCAATCAATCAACGTGGATCAGATTAATCAAATTTATCTTGGTACTTTTTTGTAATCTTTCTCATTTAAGCTTTTATAATCCGTCGATTTAATATATTTTCAGACGAATAAAAATTTACAATTAAAATAAAAATTTAAAAAAATTATATTCAGGACCAATAATTAAAAATATTTATTTGTTTATAAAAATATTATATATAGCTATGTCTATAATTAAAGTGAGATGAAACAGACTTTTCGCAACACCGACGCAAACAAATGAGTAATTTTCAATTAGAAAAATGGAAGAAAAATATTAAACTTAAATTATTTTTTCGTAGCTCTTACTACAAAAGCATGTAATAAAACGTCAACATTGAAAATTGATTAACACTTTTCTGAAAACACGAAGCACGAAATTGTGGGTTCTAAAAATAATTCAATACAGTCTTCATTCTCAGAAAAGCAATATTACTCATCTGTTTTCCCCAGAAACATATTTGTTTTACCCTTTATGAATTTAATAAAAATCATAAACGGATTATTGTTTCCGATCATAAGTATATATCGTTTTTTGATAAATCAATTTAAAATTATTAAAAAAATATTTTTTTGACAAATATAAACCAGAATGTATTTAATCGGTTGTATCGTTTTAAATTTGATCATTTTAATTTCTAATTGTTGTTAATTAAGTTTAGTTTTAGTTAAATAAGTTTAAATTATTAGTTTTAGATATTAAACAAATTGATTTTATCAGCTTTAATTTTCAAATAAACTCAATAAAATAATATCGTTTTTTTTTCAATAATAACAAGTAAAGATATTGATAAAGATTTATAGTTTTGTTTTTGATTTTTTTATACTCAACAATTACAAAGATAATTTATTTTGAAAATAAAAACTAAAATATTGTCTAAATTAATAAATTTAAAATAAAACTAAATCGTGAAGATAAATATGATTCATATTATATATTTGAAATATGAATTCCAAAATTTTGATACATATCAATATAGTAAGCCTCCCTATAATATAAAGATAAATTCCACGCTATAGGATGCTTAAGTTTTTCAATTTTAATGTATTTTTTTGAATATTTTTACGTGTTAACTGTTTGTTGAAAAAATTAAAAAAATTTGAATTTGAATGATATAAAGGGGGGCATTATAGAAAGGTTTACTGTAATCGTCTTTACCAAAGTACATTGTATACATTTGAAACATTTCAAAAGCAAAATCATTAAAAAAAAACTTTCAAAATCAAACCCTAACACTAACGAAAATCGAAAAAGAATAAAAAAACCGATCACCCAACAAAAGTCGAACCTGTTATAGTGAGGTTTACTGTAATCGTCTTTTCCAAAGTACATCATTCGAAACATTTCAAAAACAAAATAAATAAAAAAAAACTTTCAAAATCAAACCCTAACACTAACCAAAACCGAAACACATTAAAAAAAACCCATCACCCAAAAAAAGTTGAACCCATCCACAAATTCGAACATACTTAAGATTTTCCCGCGTCGTGTCCTCTTCCAGCGCTCGCTGCACTTATTCACATATCGATCGCCTCCATAACGACGACTTCCATCCAGGGCCGGCGAAGGGAAGAGAGGGCTCGCAGCCTGGAATCCCGATCCTCCCAAGGGCTCCAGGACGCGTCCGTCGCGGCCGAGTCCTGTTGACACACTAACTGAGGTCCTGACGTAGGCGCGCGTGTACTATGCCCACTAGCGTAGAGCTACGAGTAAACATTAACCCGGTCGAGGCGTGGGTTTGGGCTGTTTTTTGGTGTTTTTGGATTGTTTTTGAGTGCTGATCGATTTGGGGATGGTTGATGGTTGTTTTGAGAGGTTAATGGATGGTTTTGAGGGGTGTTTGCGGCGGGGGTTGAGTTTTTTTGATGGTGTGCGGAGGGTTGGAATAGTCTTTGTGTGGATTTGTTTTAATTGATTTTCGTGAATTTTTCAGGCGTTTGATTGATTGGATTTATGTTATCGGTGCATTTTATTTCATATAAGCTACTGTTTAAATGGTCGGAGTTTGAATGCGGTTTTGGTCGGAATTTTTGTTCCATTTATCAGAGTTTACTTGACGTTGGTCAGAATTTTAATGAAAAAGGTCAGAATAAATATTGAATGGTCAGAATTTTGACTGGGTTTGTCAGAATTTATATTAAATGGTCAGAATAACAAAGAACCTTAACCTAACCGATTCTGACCGTTTCTTTATTAAATTCTGACCATTCACCATTTTATTCTGACCATTTAATTGTTTGAAATTCATATATGAACAATTTAAAATTAAACATAATTAAATCCATTAAAAAAATAACGAAAATTTCTGAAATATCATAAAACATTCAAAAGCCCAATAATTTTCAGATATAATAAACAAATACGGGTTGATATTTTAATAAATTAAAGAAATATTAATTTGATCGCATATTCATAAAAAATTACTTCTGAAATATTTAAATATTAAAAAACTTTTAGGTATCATTGCCGGCCCGTGGTGCAACGGTAATGTAGTATGAATTGTTATTTGTAAAGATGATGGTCCAAGCCGCGGGATGGCAAGGGTAGATTCCGTTTTTAATAACTACTTGATCGTCTCAAATTGAGTATTTGAAAACGAAAACGAAAGTTTAATCTCTCATTGATGAGACGATTCCAAAATATGGTTCAAATCTGTCATTCTATCGATCACTGAACAAATTATATGTGTCGAATATGCGCTCAATTACAACAATAATTACATGTAATCGATGGCGATCAGGTAAATCCATTTTGTGCATTTTGCGGGTTTGAGACATGTTCCTAAATATGTGAAAAATAGACTTGTCCAGATATCGCTAAATCAAATGACAACTTATGAAGTTGGATATCATTGAAATTTCGGAATGACAGAAATTAGAATTTAAATAAAATTTAATATAATAAAACTAATTGCGTCCATCTATTGTTTTCGCATTATTATCACTCAATTTCGGTGATTGGTAGATTTAATACGGTTGAATTATTGAATAGTTAAGTATGTTATATATGTGCATGTAGATAATTGAAATAATCGCTATTACAATTATAGGTATGTTTATCGTAGGTATTAATTAATTCTGCTGCTTGATTTGGGCGAATATTCAGTTACTCAATTAATTGGATATTTCTGATTGAATGGTTAAATTAATGCATACGATATGTTTAACCTATTATCCAGAAATCAAATGGTCAAATCTTAAAAAAATAATTTATACATTTGGACGAAGATTAATTCGACTATTAGCATTGATAAAAATGATTTATTCACGTTCAAAAATATCTGTAAAAATCCCCCGACAAAATGATGGAGTCAAAATTAACTCATTTAGAACGCTCACGAACCACTCAAATTTAAAGAGCAAACATTTATTACGCTCATACATAAATAAATCCCGGATTTATAAACGACGAAAATAACACACCGATCACTCCCGTCCGCAGAGATTCTATATAAAATATATCGAGTGCACTCGGAATCGCTCAAAAGCTCGATTCTAGGCCGGAAAAGCTCTTCGGCAAGCGGCTTATCGAAATTTTTAATCAAAAAGGCGGGAAAAGCGGCGGGGAAATTTTCCCGCCGTTACGATTCGGCAACTCGGCCTCAACTAGCCGCATACATAATTAACGAACCACCAAACTTTTATATATCGAAATCTAGGGGTTGAGGTCGGAAAATTCAGCGGGTTTTCCGCACGAACTTTTTCAGCCGAAATGAAACGATCCTGCTTAAGCTCGCGGTTGTATAGGCGTTAAAAGCGGCTTCTTTTGCGTCATTATCATTTTAATTAATACCGAAAAAGATGCTTGGACGTTTTATTTGAATAATTAATTGATAAAAATTGCTTCCGTGTTAGGGTTGTGATGTAAAATGTGTTCGGGAGATGTTACATTGTGAAGTGACTGAAGTGTCGTTTGAAGTGATGATAAAAATGGTAAAATATTGCGAAGGTTGAAAACTATGCAAGAACACGGCTTCCAGTTTAACGGTTCATTAATTATTATTCATCAAAGTATCGTATAAATTTCTATAAGGAATTTGTTGTTAGTTTGTTTGAAATTTAGATGATGCATTTAATAATGCATCAAAATTTTCGTATAAGCTGTGAATATTAAATAGAGCACGCGAATACATTTTCCCTAAGAATTCATATAACAAATTCAAAATATTTATGAATAAGCTAAAATTAATAATCGAATATGAAAAATAAACATATAGCTATTTTATAAAACAATTTGAATATAAACTACACGAAATTTCGTTAACTAGTTATAAATCAAAATTATAAAATATGCTAATGTATCAACTTTTCGAATTCCACCAGTATTTAATAACGAAATAAAGTACGAATAAATTACCATCATTTCGCAATCACCAAAAGGGCAAATCTAGACAAATAATAAATAATCGACTATATATCACACCTCGACATGTTCCCACGCACACATCACCAACACATATGATATATCGACTATTTCACACGACGATGTTTATCTTCGGCGGGAAAAATAATTATGCGGGCATATCGAAAACTCATTTAACTTGGGCGCGTTACCGTAAAAATAAATTTGTTGGTCGGAAACTTTTCGCGGAAAAGCTCCCCAGATCCGAAGATTATTATCGCACACAACCGCGTAAAAACAAATATCGCACATCTCACACTCGCGTAATTTTCCGACCCCCGATTCTTGTCGGCTTATTTTAGCGTTTCGACATGTGTAGACGGTTGGTTGTTCCGCGTGTCGTTTTCGATTCGCCGGATATGTATGGAAAAAATCGCGAAAAGCCAGCACGGAAAGAGAAACGCGAGTTTTCCGCCAGGCAAATGAGGAAAAATTGAAATTTTCCCATTGTGTGTGCGCGAACGCGTGGAATTTTCCAACTTGATGGATCCGTCGACGCGTGTACTTTCAATATCGACGAAAAAGTATTATGGCCTCCGGAAAATTTATAGTGGTGTATGTTTTTTTCGAAGTCACATATTTGATTTTTGTCTGTGTGACAATATCATTGAATTTTCGTATATTTTACATATCGAATTTCTCATTACATAAAAAAAATAAAAATTATTTTATATGTAAATGTAATATGATAAATCTTAAACAAAGAATAAATAAAAAAGTAAAACTACAGTAAATATTGTTGAAGTCTGCAGATGTCGTACAACATATTTTAAAATTTTGTACACAGCAAAAAATTTGAGTACAGTTCAACGTATAATATTTTCTCAGTTTCTAGCGGAAAAATGTCCATTGTAACACGTTGCAGGATCGCACGAAGCGGACGGTATTTTGTCATAAATAATTAATTTACACAAAGAACCACCATTCTTCTTTGCGGACGGATCCCCACCTGGTCACTGAAAAGCTCTAAAATTGTATGGAAATAAGGTGGCTGTGCAAACAATTTCCCATCGAAAAATTGCAAAATCTTTTGTGCATCCGCAACGCTGATTTATCGAGCGCCTTTTATAGGAGAAAGCTTGCATCTTGCAAAATACAAGCTAATTGTAATTATACAACACACAATTCGGAAGCTTATACGTGTAAATAGCTCTTTTACGATGTAGGTGTATAGGAATAGTTTGTCGTAAATCTCCTGAAGCCGTTTTCCATTATAAAAATTTCAGGTCTAGAGCGTTCGCTTAAATATCGGCCGCGACACCGAAAAAGAATTATTATGGCTCCAAGAAACGCTTTAATTCGGAGAGAGACAAGCGTACAATGAAGAATTTATGAACTCGAAACAATGAAGCAAAATTGCCTGAAATATTATTGGGTGTTTATAATTACTTTTAGTAAAAATCTTATTTATTGATTTATAATTACTTTTAAAAATTTATTGAGCGAACCCATTACGAAGATTGGTCGAAACTTTAAAGTTCAAAGTTTATACGAATGAACTACACTCAATAGACAAAGTTTGTCAGAAACAAATCCGGTGAGTGAAAAGGTCCGAAATTTAGTTTTCTCTCTCCCAAAAAAAAAATTGCCCATAATGTGTTTTTGATAACCCAAAAACTTCGCAAGCTCCCTATACTTTCCGAAATTTATGCTTTCACCTCGGCTTTCGGCGAACATCAAAACATTAAAAGCACATTCGGTTTAAAAAACGACAATGTCATCACATCCAATACATAATGCGGGATCATCCACTGTGACGATCGAGTACGGTTACACGCAATAACCATTATATCACCGACACGATACTAAATATCACATACCGGAAAGAGCATTAGAGCCCTCCGTAATAAAGTTACGCAAGCCGTACACATTATAATGATAAGTCGTCGGCATAATGTGCACAACGTTATCTTCTGTGCGAAGCTGAGGTGTTCCCTACGAAGTTAACTACTGCTTGTTGTTGAAGCTTGTGAGTGGCAGATGCCGTTTGGTGATTGTCTCTGTGGTTTCGGATCTGTGGATAATGTGGATGTGTATTCGATGGGAGTTGGTTGATCGATCGAATGTGTTATTTCGTATGGATCATGGTTGAGTAAATAAAGAAAATTATGATGCAAGGTTTTATTGTAAAATGTATGATTCAATTATAAATTGGTACTTAATTGGTGTTATATAAAACACGCAATACTCATTTTTGAAACATTTTTATATCATTCACTTTTATGAAATAGTATTATATAAAATATTATCATTGAAAGTAAATGATATAAATTATATACATTTTTAAATCAATATCGTTCTTTACACATGGTTTTCGTACAAATTTCCAAACTTCAAAATCAAACATATACAAATAAAATACAACCCGTTTCAAAACTAATTTTTTGAACTTCAAATTGAACCGTTTACAAATAAAATTCAATCATAAGAAATTATTATTAAGACATCAAAATTAGAATAAGTTAAAAATGAATCCAATATTATATTAAGTTATCAATCGAGCGTATCCATTATGCGATTCAACCAAATTTTCTCGGTTAAAAGTAAAACGCTTTAATGAGTTATATAAATTTAAAGTAGAAAAAATTGAATTTGATTCGTATAGTGCTGAATTTAGAGCGTAAAAGCTTAATCTATATCATTTTTTATACGTAGTTTTCGTATTAGAATTAGAATGGTTTTAAAATGAATACAATATTATATTAGGCCATCAATCGGGCGTATCCATTAGGAAATTTAACCCAATTCGCTCGGTTAGAAGAAAAACGCTTTAACGCGTTAGATATCTCGCAAAGGATCCGAAGGGATTTTTAATGCCAAAGTGGCATTTGAGTGGGGACCCTTCTGTGGGCGAGCGAAAGCTCCATATTATACCCATTTTTTTGTTCTATAAGGCGGGAAAATTTAAGATTTTCCGCGATCGAGAAAGGGCTGTCGCGAATATTTTAGCCACCGGTGTCGGCACGTCCTCGTGTTTTATTCAACGCCTCTTTTTGTGTTTCGGGTTTTTGTTCTTCGGTGTGGAAAAAAAGCAAATCCGTGTCTCGTATCCGCTCTTTTCGCTAATAGAAAGGGGTCGGTATCTCTGGAGGTCGGTGCGTGAAATTAAACCTTTTTTTTAAATCTAAATACGCGATCTCGACGGTTATCTATAATATGTGCGCATTTGTAGTTGAAGCAAATATTTGGAAATTGCTATCACATCAAGACAGACGTTTCTCAAAGCATATCCGAGTTGGATGCAAATGTAACTTTAATTAAAGCCATCTACAAATTTGAATAGCTTCTAAGTTTGGTTAAATTTGTTATTTAATATCTTATTTTATGAGCGTATACCACTTAAAATGCGGCACCGTCTATTCTTAGAATATTGATCAAACGATAAAATTTAAAATTAAACATACACGAGTAAGATTTTAATCATTATTCAAGTTATTTATACGCTTTCAAAATCAGCAATTTATCCCAGTCCCCCATCAATCAATCCCAAGACAAAATGCATACATTAAAAACCCAGTCGATAATCCCCATAAATTTTCACGCACACTAAATACATAATTTATATAGAAAAATTTTAGAGCCTTACCCTCGACCGTGGAGATAAAAAAAGATTTACTGCCCCCATAAAAAGGACCGGTGGAAAAGCCTGCAGGCGAGCACCTACCCCATTAATAATATCATAGCAATATTGGAAGGGCGAGACCACGTTTGACGTCGTTTTATCCACAAGCGTCGGTCATCCTCAGATAAATGGATCTTGGCTAACACGTTGGAGACCGTGTCGGTGTCCGTGCGAGTACGTGCTGGGACCATGTGTCAACGTCGTTCATGGTGTCTATTATGTGAGGGATTAATGGTCCGATTATGTCCGTGTTCGGGTCTGATAGTCGCCTCTTATTGTTGCTAACCGATAGTTTCGGATCCGTGTGATTGATTGGTTTTTTGTATGGCTTTTTGATGGGGTGGTGTTTCTGTGGAGGTTGAAGGCTAAAAGCCGATGCCTGATGTTAAAGAGGTACCGAAGCTAAGTGATGCAGCGAATCAGTGCTTGGAATCGCTTTTGACAAACTTGGATGTTGAAGCTGCTAGTCAGGTCAAACAGATCGAACGGACTACGAATCACGATGTCAAAGCAGTTGAGTATTACATCAAGCAACAACTAGAAAACAATGTAGAGCTCCACGCAGTTTCAGAGTTTGTTCATTTTGGCTGTACTTCGGAGGACATCAACAACACTTCACATGCTCTGATGCTTAAGGACAGCCGCGAAAAGGTGCTGGTCCCAACTATTGCTAAATTTGTCCAAAGACTTAGTGCTTTAGCAAAGGAGACTGCTGAAGTTTCAATGATGTCTCGTACGCACGGACAAACGGCTTCACCAACTACGGTCGGTAAAGAACTCGCAAACGTGGTATATCGTTTGCAGAAATTGGGCTTTAAAATGATTCTGGCAGCTCACGAAGCCACTCTGATGAAAAATATTTGTGATGCAGTGGCAGAGACCGGGCAAAAAGTTGAATTGGCCTGT
>JAOXNN020000053.1:292223-337268 GCA_028571205.2 Hydropsyche betteni | reverse complement strand
TAGGCCCGATGTTGATAACATCGGCTGTGAATTTATAACCATACTATTACGTAATAAAATAAAAATTACAAAGATTAAAGCCGTTATAATAATGACCATAAAGATTAAATTTGGAGGTCGCGATTTTCGAGCTCGAGAATGATGTAAATAGGGACTATTTACATGATTCCGTTATTTTAATGGGCATACAGGCTAAATTGGAATGGCATAGCCAGTAGTAACATCTGCTGCCCGATTCCCGTACTTGATTTTAATATATTTAATATTTAATTAATAAAAACAGTTCATTTATTATTGTCACAATTACGAAATATAAGCAAAGCGAGAGGCAATAAGCATCATATTATAGACATTAACTGTATATGCATATAAAGACCATATTCGCGAAAAAGTCGCGAGCGCCATCGAACAGACGAACACACACACAGAAATCCGCTATTATATATAGGGGATTAATAAAATAGGATGAGACAAAAGTCAGATTAAATTTATTGCATGTTTAAGGATATGCTTTTCATTTATTTTTTAATTTTGATACATAAACACTCATGTGAACAGTCATATCAGAACATTATATATGTTCAGAAAATATAGAATATGATTGAATAAATTACATATTTCTCATTTTATTATATAATAAATTGTTCAAATATGTATATTAGAAATGCAATAAAATTGCAATAGTTGAATCTATGTTAATTACCATTTTGTTTTACAACAATAAACATAAAACATCAAATTAAAACTACAAATATTTGAGATAACGCATCAAATTTTATTCATATAATAAAATCCAATAATAATTTTAATGTATTTTATAGAACCTCATTGCAAAATTTGCTCCAAATAGCACATAATACATAAATATAATACGCATGAAACCGGTGATGTGTTGTCGCTCAATTACGTACTTTCGCATAAACGTTTTCGCAACATACTGACTCACGGATCTAAAATCACATCATGCACAATGACGATGAAAAAACATTGCATAAAAATCGCAAAGATTGAAGCACTTTTGACATTATGACACCAAAAGGATGTCGGAAATGCAGCGAGAGAAAGTTGAAAGGCTTAAAGTTCAAGTTGTTAAATCGGAAACTCGATTGCGAAATTATGATATCGAAATGCAATTTGATTCAACCATGTAATATTCGTATGGATATGTTAATTTTATTATACTACTAGTATATAGACTCGATGTTAATAACACTGGCTGTGGATTTGTTAAGAAACGGAAAACGATAAAATGTGAAAACCCGATTGTGAGAACCCGAAATGTGAACCCGATTTGAATATTTGAATAATAAAATCAAAATAGTTCATTTGTTATTTGTTTGTGGCATATAGGCAAATCCAGAGGCCATAGGTAATAAGACGTTAACTGTATGCGCATATAATAAAGACCATATTCGCGAAAAAGTCACGAGAGTCATCGAACAGACAGACGGATACACAGAAATCCGCTATTATATATAGGGGATATCAGAAATTTCGGAATGTCCATTGACCGCGCAATTCAATCACCAAACCACTATCACGCGATTATTAAAGCCTCCAAATATTCGCACAATCCATAAGCATCATCAATCAATTACAAGCCAACCGACACATTAATTTTGTCATCCATCGATCTTTCCAAAGTCCCTTCGTGCTCCGAAAGTACAGTCGAGCCCCGATGCGCACGATTATTGCGCAACTCAAAACGGCGATAAACCGCGTGAGTTACGGCAGTTGCTTAACTTTTGTTCACCAAAGACTGCAATTTTTTGCCAAAAACGAGCCAAGCGTGCAAGAGAGCTGCAGGTTTAATTTTGCATTGCGCAATGCGCATGCGCGGCGAATGCATTTCCGGATGCGTCATGCGAAATTGTTAATGCGAAATGTTTGTTCGTTTGAAATGTTAATGAGTGCTAATTTATAATATCTGCAGAACGCAGACGGAACGTTTGTGTATGGGAATATTCATGCGCGCAATTATCGCGTGTTTAAAATAATTGTTGCAAAAAGAAATCTGTTCGAAAATTATATTGCTTGTGAATGAATATGTAGTTTTTCGGTGTATAGTGTGTATTACAGGTTTACGATGTTGAGTAAATTTAGATACGTTTTCCATGAAAATGGCAACATTATACAGACGTTACTTTATTGTAGTAAAATCTTTCGCGCACCGACGTTTTTGCGAAGGCCCGAATTTATGTGAAAACTTACAGGCAGTAAAAATGAATTTCGTAGCCATAACTGATTTTATAGTTCGCTTCGACTATAAACGAAGCCATGAATGCGTACGAAACCCTCTATCCATGCAAATCGAACCAAATATTATACTTTCTTTTAGTATTTGTAAAAGGCCTCATGGAAACTTACGTTATCTACCTACAAAAAACGATTTTTTTTAAATAATACAAGAATAAGTTATATTGCATTTTGAGTGCACATTAAATATGAAAATTTAACGTGTACCAAACGATTAAATGAGTTAAAACCTTCTGCGAACAGAATATTTTAACTCATTTAATCGTTTGGTGAGCTCTTTCCCAATATTTTATATATCACTTTGGTTTCCTCAACCATGAAAACCTAGAAGCGAAAGAACTTCATCTACTACTTCAGTCACTTTAAAAAGTAAACAACTGAACGAAATGGATTTCCAAGTTTACGTGCACCACAAAACGATCACGTTGATAAGCTGAAAGCCTTCGCAAATTCATTTAAAGGTGGAACGCTTTCGAATAAATCTGCACTTGAAAACCTCCTTGAAATTACCGAATTTTCTGACGATAATTACCAGGGCTTATATTAATAATGTATTTATAAACGATCTACATGCTTCGTGAGATGCACATTTAAGTATGTTAACCACTTTCGATTTGCATGAGCGTAACCTTCACAATGCATTTTTATTGCATCATTCCAAAATGTCACAGATGCATTAACATTGGCATTTCCTTTTGATTTCTCGTTGCTTTCTCCGGATTTCACTTTTCATGAAAATATTTCGGTTAGTGAAAATTCATAAATCGTTCGAATTTCGTTGTGAAAAGTTTCACACGCGATCGTAAGGAAGAGCGTAACGGAAAACGATCGAAATTAATTAAATTAAATTTTACGTTGCATACGTTTATTCAGGAAGTTCGTTTTATAATTCAACTTCTATGAAAATCGTTTAATATTATAAAATATCGATATTCAATATGACAAGCTTGCGGCGAAAATTTACGATTTAATCAATTTGCGCTTGCATGTGGCGTAAATCAATTAACCGTGCAAATTAACCGAACTCAATCTTGCTAGAAACACAATGCGATTTTTAACAATACAACTAATATTAAAAACAATAGACAAACAATACACCAATTATAAAATAATATTTTCCCATATAATTTTGTGTAACCTAGCTCTTAAATCTAAAACGAATCAAATGAAAATGTATTCATTCACTGTCGATATTTCCCGAAGATTTTCCAGGAACGTCTTGTTTATCGTTGCGGTGTATGCATCCTGTGCCATTTCGAAGTATTTCATTTCCTATGTGTCACGAAGTATTACGGCTTGTTATTTAACAAAATCCAGTTACGTAGATAGCACACATTTAAACTTTCACTGAACGGCGTACAATCATAACCACCGACCGCATATACAGCCTAACGATATTGGGTAACAGAAAACCCTGCTAAGTAATTGGGTCAGTGTGATTCGTTTTTTTTTTATATCTTTTATGTGGAAATCCTTCGAAGTGAATAACACGAATCGAATCATTTCAGTGGTTTAATTTAATAATATGGTTTTCGCGTTTTTTTTTTTAAATTGAAAATATTAAGATGAGAATATGGATTGAATGGCACGTAATATTTTAAAATATATAAGTGTGTTTATATAAAATGACGACAGATTGTTGCAATCGAGGTATGCAGCAGCAACTTGCACTTTCTTTATGCACTCTTGTTGCACCTAGACTGCACGGGCGGGCAGAAAGTTGTTTAGCGGCACAAGTACAGCTGCATCGTTGCATATTTTTGCTCTTTTATTTATTTCTTTTATACAAAATACTCCATTGATAAAATTTTTATATGAAAAACTTTACAGCGTTCATATAAAAAGATAAAATTTTGTATGCGAAACGAATCTCTATATGTTATATGATAGTAAATTTTAGTCTTTCTATGGTAACGCTTATAGAAAATTGTTGTATATAACAAAAGCAACGTTTAAATAATCGCGCTTTTTATGAAAAAGGAAAAAAAATGTTGATTTTTTTTGTAAAATTTAACGTTATTTGTTGGCGCGTTGTCTTTTTTTATTAGTATTATTAAAAAATAAAAGTTTAATGTCATCTATCAAATATAACAATTAATATTTCGTACGATATACTCATGAAAAACTGAGAGAGATTTGTATTGCCGATACCAAAGTATCGAATGTAGTTAAAAACGGCATTAAGGAAAATGAAAAGCTCGGCTTTTATATTATAAAAAGCACATCCTAAAACATGAGAATCGCAAAGTCGCCAATTGAATAATTCATTTTGATACCAATATAAATTTTTGCTTCAATATCGTTTAAACTTCACAAAAACACAAAACTTTTGAGTCGTTCATAAAAAAGGCGACTATAAAAACCGTAACATATACACTGATACGATAAAAGCAAACCATTAATATTTCTAACAACATTTATCGATTCGAATTTCGAATACGAACATCAAATATATTTTCAAATGAATAATGTTGTATTTATATTTTTATAAAATCATATGAATATAAAAAAAATGAAATAAAAACGGCAAGTTGAGCATTGACTTTGTCGATTTTTCCGTCTTTTGGCCGGCTGGTCTCGCAACTTGTCATGTACTGATGCCGGGTTCATTTCCCATCATCAATGGGCTCGAAGCCGACCAGTTAATCCAAAAGCCTCAATCAGTTCTGTTTATCGTTCGTACGCGTTAACATCACCTCCGTAACGAAACAATTCTTCCCTAGTGGTGCGTGTACGCGAAAAGTTTCAAAGTGATATTTCATTATTTCGATAACAAAGTATAAAAAAGTTTTTCAATAGATATAACTTCAGTGTATATTGATTCTATTGTATTTTTGTTTTATTGTGTTAATATTTTGTTGAAGTAGCGATTAATCTGTAATTTCGTTTGCTTATAGAGCTTTTGATTTTTTTTAGAAAATATAATAAATCCAAAATTTTCTTTATTATTAAACAACATTGAAAAGTGTTACGGAAGTGTATAAGAGAATTTCCCAACTTGTTATATCAATTGGACATATACAAAACGTGTTATTTCACATAATTTCCTTCACAATGTTATTTCGGCAAAGCCTTTGTATTCTTGAATAAAAATTAATAAAATTTATCGTAAAAGCCTTAGTGAGAAACTTAACAAGAAAACATTTATGTAACAAATGTAGGAAATATCCGTTTACGATATTTACAGTGCTTTCTATTTGTGCGACGTTCGAAATGGTCGATTTTTCATGGCGTTCATACGATTTCCATCAAATAAAAAAAAATGTACGGCGACAAATTAATTTAATCAATAGAATTTTTTCACAAAGCGACATCAAAAAAGCAATTCTCCGTCGAAAATCATCGAGACATCCGCGTGAATCGACGTGGAATGATCGCCGACAAAATACGAAGAGAAAAATTCAAATTTTCCGCCGTCTTTCGTTCGAGTTCGACAACCCCAGTCTGTTATTAACGATTCAATTAAATATTTTCTTTTAAAGAAAGATCCCGGTTTATTTAAAGCATATTTTCCCTATATACATTTACATTTCTGCGCAGATAAAAGTCAACAAATCCCGAGCGACACGAGTTCTCGTTTGAAATATTTAATATACGGGAAACGTGAACTTACATTATCGATGAGTATTATTTATTTTCTTCTATGAAATGCTCATCGTATTGACTCAAAACGCAAAAGGGGCAATTTCCACTTATCGTTTGCATAATAATGCGAAGACGGCGGTACTTGAAATTTCGCTTTACATAAACGTTTTGCTCGCATGAAATATGTTTTATGTCATCTCTTGAAATCGATCATAAACGTGTTACTGCAATATAATCATTTTTAAGTGTATCTATTAAACTAACCGTAAAAAAAAACTCATTGAAAAATGAATAACTTTGCATGAGTATTATAGAAGAAAATCGTTTTATAACGAAAAGGTTGAGACAAAATTGTTCGAGTGTTAATTACGAGCTTTTAACTCTAATTAAAACCACCCTATGCCTTTGAAACTAACTATCTCTGCTCAAAATGTATATTCTTAATATGAAATTATTCACATATTTCAGGTATAATTAAAGAAATGACGGTAATAAAATAATTTTATCGCCGAGCGTAAATTATAAGTTTAAACATGGCTTGTGAAATTTTAAACAAAACAAAAGTGCCATATGTGTTTTTCGTATTGTGCATATTATTAATAAAAGTGTCTTGGTGTCAAACTTTGGATGACAAAAATGTCACAGATGTTAATTATGAGCGGGAACCTATCATGTCACGGTTATCTCACATTATGGATAAACCTACAAAATATTCTTGGCTGGTGGACTTATACGATCATAGAGGCTGGATGAAGAGGCATTTTGACGAAGTATCATCGAACTGTTCAAGAGAGATGGAATCATATTTGGAAGCACTGCGAAGCGAAAAGGAATGGGCAATAAGAAGTAAAATATTTTTCTTTTCCCTCATTTTTATCGTTTGAAAAGATTTATTATGAACGCGCTCGACCCATATGTTTTATTTCCTATTATATATAAATCACACTGAATGTTTCTCGATACAAAAAAAAATCCATATTTTACTTAAAAGACCATGATTTGCAATATCGAATTTCAATTTCCTCTACAAACTTTATTATGAATAACCTATTTTCAGAACCAATTCAAAACCCTTTCATCATTTCATACAAACAAAAACGCATGAAATTCCCAAGCAAAAAGCGACCTGAACATTTAAATGAGCCACACACGTCCCTTATATTAATACCCTTCAAGTTCCACGCTACGTCCTCCACAGCAGTCACTTCAGGCTCCGGCTTCACCACAACTTTTTTACGACGAAGTAGAAAAAAGGGTTTAGTCCCTATTTTCATAGAGCACTCATTCGGCCCGAGGTACGACGAGAACACAATGAAATCGGAGGCCCTCCCTTATCTAACCGAAGTACGACGATGCATGAAAGCCAGATGATGAGCCCTGAAAAAAACCTGAAAAAAACGAGTGGAGAGCACTCTTTCATATCCGGCGGTTCGAGTGCGAATTTTTCCTTCCGTTTTCTCGTTTCGGCCTCAAAGTTCCATTACTGAATTAAATTTCGACAGTTTAGCCCAGCGCTCTCGCCCCATAACACTTTCATGAATATTTATGGCGCTCGTCAACTTTCATGGCAGCCGTATGCAAGCTTTAGCAAATGAGACAATGCTCGAATAAATTTATTTGCTAACAAGAAAGGAGACCTCCGGGTGGCGTTTTATGCGCGACATTTGCATATTACAGCAGCGATTGCATCCGGGGCTTTTTTTGAGCTCGCTTTTAAATGCAATTTAATTTGACTCAATTTCAACGTATTTTGCATACGTATACGTCTCTGCCAGGTATTTTGAATCAGCAAATATTTGTTACCTTTGGACGAAACGGAATTTTATTCTGTAATGGATTTCGCGTTTATATATTTTTGTATAATATGAGAAGTGTAACGCAAACATTTCCATCATTAACAATTCAATATACCCGTCATCTTTTATGAAATTTATATGAATACGGTTGTTGAATAAATAATGTAAAATTTATCTAAGAACAATGATGTAAATATTGAAATATCGTTTGAACATCTTTATTTAGTTGTAAATCACAGAAATATTTATTTTTGCAGTGTTCGATGCATCGGGAAGATACAACGGTCAGTTTTTCTTCGGCAACGACTTTTGGTTGGGTTCTTATCGGCTTTGCCAAGAAATGGACGACGAAAGGTTTCGTCCTCAAAACGACGAAAAAACACTGCCGTTTTCGGTCAAATTCAACGTGGCCAAAGTGCATTTGGCCATCCACAACTATACATCGCAGGTGCAGTATATTTACTTTTGCAACGTTGAGGTTTCAGTTCTATATGTGATGATAGATGACGTCCCCGGCGGGTTTCTCACTTTTACGGGTTTAAGACCCTATATAAAATTTCGAACATATATATTTTGTATATATTTTCAGTATGTGATATTGTTTGCTCGTATCCATATGAAAATTCTAGTAGGAAATAACTGTTTGAAATTAAATTTAATATTGAAAATTCTAAATATAGTCATGAGCGATACGAGGAAGAGAAAACTAACAAGCGTTAATATCCTCGTTAAATAACACAAATACCTTACGAAAGACTAATACGTATTCAAATAAGCTTAGAAGGTATCTCAGTTTCATAATGCTCTCAAGAATCATCTGACAAGTCTTCCGAAACAAATGCATACATGAAACTCTCATATTCCTCGTAGCACTGAAACATTCAGGATTTTCAGAAAACTGTACGAGTATTTTTATATAGAAGCCGTTTGCCATTATTTTTCAAATTTCCCATATTACGCCAAAGTGCGTAAAATCCATCCTGTCTTTCGAAGACGCTTTCGAATCGCGCATATTCCGTTTCGTCTTGATGCAATAACCCCTCCATTCCGCTGTAAAATAAAACGGTGGTATTACACAAAATTAAATTTCTTCATAAAAACGAAAAAGGAGCTTGCCATGACAAACGCTCGCCATATTTTTTTATTCATATTTTATCATGTTATTAAATAAAATTCCATCTCCTGTATTTCCGTTTCGTTCGCTTTCTTAATACAAAAATAAATTGATTTAGATAAAAATACGAATTCTGATTTATTATACATGCATGCAAAAATATTAAATTTAATAGATAATTTATTTTTTCGCAAAGTCGCATATTTCGGAGTTATCCCAAGAGTTTCTAATTCCGCATATGAAATCGGTCCAAATGAGTTCCACGAAATGCGCCAGCGACGAACACAAGGGAATGTAATTTCGCCGAAATGCTATCCATTTTTAAATTATTTATTTTAAAAAGTGCAAAATTTACGATCGCACGAAACCAGCTCGGCGGAAAGCGGGGTTAAAATCCGGAAAATTCGCGTTTGCCCGGAAAACCGCACAGGAAGCCGCCTTGGTATTGTCGCACTCATTCATGTGCTTTACAACGGGAATAATTAGACTTCTACATACACGTTTCGGATTATCATCAAAAAGAAGGCTGTTCTCTCTTTGTGCTACTGAGATATCTTTATATGTACATACCGTTATTCGCGAGATTGTTAAATGTGCAGTTGCGACAAACCTATGTATGATTTCATTACCCGAACCTAAGTAATAGTTTGATTTCATTTTTGAAAAGTTATATCGAATACTGAAAATAATTGAAACTATTAATAATTTTTATATATGTTAACCGTCGAGAAAATATACATTTGGAATTTTTAGCATTTTTTCTTGTCAAGTACCGGTAATTTAAATGTAATTAACATAGAATTTGAATACTAAATACCATTACTTACTAAATGGTCTTAAGCCATCGACATATTATTACAGCCATTTATTGAGCATCTCCATTTATTGCCCAACTTGAGTGATCGATAGGAAATAGTACTTTCGATGAAGTCATACAATATATGTGTATCCATTATTTTTTATACGTTTTTTATAATAAGTAAATGTAAAAGTTTCATCGTATTTTTTATCAGTTAATGAAAAATCCTCAGATCTTAATTTTGAAAACCACAACTGACAATGAGTGATTTTAATTGCAACTCTACAGTATATATTATAAGTATTTTTGGTTACCGCGATAGCATCAGTTCGTAAATTATTCGATAAAATACGACAAAACTTATGCATCGATCTAATCTATCTACATGTATAATATATATATATTATATAAAAATAATTGTATATTAGTTTTTTTGTATATATATTTGTGTGTTGCCGTATTACTCCAATACGGCTCGACCGATCGCCATGAAAATTGGCAAGTGCATGTAATTTTTTGAGGAGAAGGATTTTAGCATCATTAAAATAGGGTAACCATATTTCCCAGAACCCAAAACGGACGGTCCGCAAAAAAATGTTCCCCCACCTATATAAAACAAACATTTTTTTATCGAGAAGTTTTTTATCATCAAAATAGGGTGACCATATTTCCCAGCACATAAATTAATTAAAAAAATAATTTGATTTAAAATTTAAGCCCCGAGCAACGCCGAGCACTACCGCTAGTATATAATATAACAAAACAAATTATCGAAGCAGTATCTCAATCCCAAATTAATTCACACTTAACAAACTATCGCAATATATCCAACTATTTCTTATCCACCGTCTCGCACGTTTCACAACAAAAACACTCGCATCCACATCGATTTTTTCCCACCCACAACATCTCCATATCCAAAACATAAATTAATCCAAGCCCATACCATCCGATACCTCAAAAAAGGTAAAGGACCCCCTTCAAGCGCACATCTCACGCACACACCCTCCCATGCTAATGAAAGGGCGGCACGGGGAGAAAGCCACCCCCACGACCTCCACGTCCCCATTACGACGCCATATTAAGCCAGATACACCCTCAACCCCGCAATATACGGCTCGGCATCATAATTTATGTTTGCTCACAAACTCCGGCACTCGGCACAAAGGCGACACGCATACTTTTGTTTGCCCCCGCCGGCCCTGTACAAAGTGTCGTCGTGCTGCCGACGTTCCCTGAGGTGGCGAGAAAGATTAAATTAACGCCGTTTTAAAGTGCGTGTGTAAAATTGTGGGCGTTTCGGGTTTTCGCGAGGTTCGAGTGCGCGAAATTTCGCGAGGGAAAGTTGCGAGATGGTGCGCGGATCGGAGATTTCGAATTTGGGCGATCGTATGATTTAGTCTTTTCGGATTGATTTTGAGAGATTTTGAATTTGGGTTGTAGTGTGATTTGGTCTTGTTAAATCGTTGAAGTTGAGTAGTAAAAAGCGTGGTTGGAAAATGGATGTATTCACGTCATTGAAATTTTTTTTCAGATCGTATTTATTATATTATATTTTCGTCAAGTAAGTGAATATGTGAAATTGTCAACTTTGAGTTAAAAACAAGGAAAAAAATATAAGCTACTTATTATGATGATGTAATTCAACATAAAAATTCGTCAGTTGATACAATTATTTTCAGTACTTCCAACTCGTTCATGACAGTACAAACATTATATAAAATACAGGTTTGTTTCCGCTTCGTGACATTTTGTGATTCCAATAAATATATACGGTATAATATTACTCGCATAAAATATGAATTTAATTTCGATACAACTAACTCATTACAATTAATTTTCATACAAATAAAACTCGATATGTTCCCATATTGAAAATTATTCAGACGAATTCTAGGAAGGTCAACATCCCTTAAAAACGCATACATTTTCTCGAAAATTTGAATTTTACATGAACGTGAAGGCTTTATATATAGAGACCCCCGTCACAATCTGCCGTACGAGTTTCATAAGAAACACAAACAAAACTCAGATTTCATTCGGCTTATATTCTCAAGCGCTGCAGTAATAAGAAACTCAAACAAGCGAACACCGTCATACGTATGCACGCTAATTGTACAACAACGAAAAATTTTATTTCGCAAACGAACTTTCAGCGCGAAATTCGAAATTAGAACACACATCGAACACCCGTCAACGGATTCCTTTTCGTCTGGCAAAATACACAATATCTCCTTACGTCTCGGAACAAGAATCAATTTGTTTCAGGATAAAAACTCCTCGTAATTTCCGCCGTAGCATTCGATACGTAGAACATTTCGAAATAATGTTCGAGCGGCAAAGCGCGTCAATCAAACGTCAGATTACTGAAGCGTCTTCGGCCTGGCAAATTTCAGTGACAGCAATATAAAAGTGGTTCTCACCCTTTCGGTGTATCCTTACGCGTGTATTTCGCCCTTACATTAAGTAATACGGGTTTTAATATGCTTCATTTACCCCGTTGATAGGAAGAAAGGCCGTAACGTGCTCTGTACACATGCGAAGGCTTTCACACTTTGCATAACGTTTTTACGGCATATAATGTACGATGATGGGCTTTTCGTAGAGGCTTTATTTTTATACTGGTTTAATTGTCGTTATATCGTTTTGATCTCGAGTTTGGTGCTTCGGAAGCTGTTGAAAGGTCGTCTGACAAAAGCTTCATCTATATTCAAATGAAGACGCGGGTCCATTCTTAAAGGAGTCGGTTATGTCGATTGAAGATATAAATAAACTTGGACCTAAGGAGCAATTTAAAGTTCTCAATGAAAATTGTATTTTGTATAAAGTGTTCTTTGATCTTATCAGTGCTCGTGCTGAATATACATACAAATAAATGATAGATCAATTCTGCGAATAAATAACTCTAAAGAGTTTAATATTCAAGTTCAAAAACTTGAATATTATTTTTCACGAATAATATTATTGGAGATTGAATTATTATAAAGATAAATCGGATGTGAAATCTTTATAAATTGTTTTAATATGTGAAAACTTATATTCGCTCGAATGACACTGGGTGATATATGAAAATTGCCCCCTTAAAATATTCAGCATTCTCAAAAATAAAACGAAATTCCTCTAAAGTGTTATTGCATATTGAGTCACAGGAGATCCATTCGTTATATCGTTCAAAAATTCCATTCGTAAAATGGAACATTATTTTCTCGGCCGAAAGTTCCACTGTGTCATCTTTTACAAATTCATTACACAGTTTTGCTACCAAACTCGAGCCTAACGAGAAAAGTTAAATAGATAAACATACCGTCAAATGTATCAACCAAAGCAATCATAAATAAACCTAACTGGTAACAAAAAAATCTATGAAATATCATGAAAATTACATATGATATAAAAAAATATTTAAAATATCATTTTTTGAATATTAATGATGGTAATAAATTCTGATTTTGATTTTACAGGTGAGAATCCTGATGATAGGCGAATGTCTTCCAGATTCATGTACAACAGATGACGTACATTACATTATGGAAAGTGGAGCTAAAATAGCTTTACATGAAGATGCATCATCTCCAGAGCACGTAATCTTAAAAGTGATACATGTCAAAAGAGTACCAGGTTCTTACAACATGTGGCAGGACGTCAAATTTTTCATTGTCGGGTGAGTTAAACTGACGTAAATGTTATACACGTAAAGAGACAACATAGTAAATGAAATTCATTTAATTTACTTACCTGAACTTCCATACACGAATAATTCACAACAAACCTCGCATGTATTTCAATATGTAAACGTATCGCTGCTAATTTTTTCTTAAAGCAAATCCCTCTTCAATTAAATTGAAAAGGGCCATTTTTGGGCATCTACCCTCTTTTAAAATTCTCTTAATTCGTCAACTTCATGCCGCAGAGGCGTTTCGTCATTTTCGAACGATGAATACAAATTGGAGGCGGTCTCGACGACTACGGTGTTTGCCATCTGACTAATGAACGGGGAGCTGGGCAAATTGAAAGGAAGAAAATTACCAGAACCGACGTGGAAAAAAGTATATAAGTATAGAAACGAAAATGGAGATTCGCAATTAATCGTACCTGCCCGAAAAAGACGTCCGCGAATAATACCTGCAAACGACCGTTTTTAAACGGGCAAATAATTATTTTCTATTGTTCGTTTGTATGCAAAAGTTTTCATTAGCGATGTGTGTTTCTGTTGAGTGAAATATTTTTGTTTGGAATGAAAATGCAGTATTGAGTATAATTTTATCAATTCATTAGCTAGATCGAAACTTCATATTTATTGGCCACGGTCGTTTTGCGGTTAATACATTAACTCAAAACGATATACTTTACTAATTGCGAATCCATTAAATTAAAAATGAATATATTAAAATTGTTCAAAATGAATCATTCGAAATATTCGGCTCGTTTTATACATTACTCAGATATTAATATTACATTTCAGATTCATCCAAATACTTCAAAGATAATATATTCGTTGCATTAAATCATCGAAATTATACACTATAAAACCGTTAAATATTAACAGAACTTTCTAAGAATTTCACGCTCCGCATCAACCTTCGCATTAATAAGGCATCAATCTTCGAAGGACTCCACTAACGATCCGTCAATAATTAACGAAATTTATTTACCACATCGATTATAAACGATCATCATCCACATTACAAAAACCTCCTCTTTCGAGAACAACACAAACACCGCCTAATTGATAACATTAACGCCGGATTACAGCCGAAGATCAAAGGCCTCCGAGAACATTGCCGCATTAATTGGCCCAACAAAAGCCACACCCCTCGACAAATTATGCCATTTGCAATCGGTAATTTTTCGCGGTGAATCCATTGTATATATTGCGTTCGGAAAGCGTGTCGAGTTCGCTAATGGGTCCTGCATAATCCGATGAGGGGTTCGCGCATTGCGCCATTTGAAATTTAGATTATTCGGAAGACGTCGCTCAGGTGTGCCCATTAACCGCACCAGTATTTAATAAGATGTCTAAATGTGCGTTAAATGTCGCCTGCAGATGTACAAGTATAGTTCTATCAATCAAAGTTTTAATAATGAATCGAGAAGTCGGTCGGTTGCGGCGGTTGGCAGATGGCGACGGTGTTGTGCGAATTTTGTATCAATCTCGTTTAGTTTCGATTGAGATTGTGAAATTTTGTTTGAATATTATAAAAATACTTAAAATCAATTTATATTAATTGATTCATTATAGTATGTAATTAATACATTATCCAATAGGTGGAAGAGTATGAGGTTTTCAGATATCATTAAAAGTTTGGATGAATTTTTTTGAATTATAATATAAAAAATATATTTTGAAAAAATTGAAATTTATTTTCAAATAATCTTAAGATAATAATTTATAATAACATCTATCAACTGATCCTATTACATAACGCCTAACTTCAAAAACTGAATCCATAAATTTGATATAGATCAACAGTTAATTATTCAATAAATATGGATTAATAATTAATATGATGTAATCCTTTGGTTTTCAAATGAATATTATATATGACATATATTTTATTATAATTAATAATCTATTATTACATCATATTTTATTATATATAGAATATAACTATTACTAAATTTATGTGAAACTTCCACACACCACAATCCAAAATCTAATTACGATAATCATCAGCTGTTCTATTATAATGAAATATTACTAATTAAAACACTAAATCAATCTTTCGTAAATGAAGATTATAATATTCAAAATAACATATCGAAAATTTGCATTACTGATAAAAAAAAATTAAATTAATGGCATATTATATAATGAAAAGTCTCACACAAAAATGTCTCGATTTGTCAGCCCCTTGAATCCTTTCACATCCTCGGACGGGTGCGAATTACACGTTTTAATTTCGCGTCGTGATTATTGTCGTTCTTTCCCTTCTATCGGATTGAGAATTTTCGTTCGAAAAAGCTTAAAACGGTCGGTTTCAGTTCGTGTGAGCTTTTCCAATTTTATATCCGACTCTGTGTCTCCCGCTATGTAGGTCTTTTCCGCTTCCCGAAAAGCGGTTGTGCTATATAAAAGGGATGTGACGCTTTTCAGATTTTCCATAGATTACTTTATATGTGTTCCCAAAGTCGGAGGAAGGGAGATATCTTTTTAATTAAAAAAATAAATAAAAACAAATGGCGGAGGTTCATTTCGACGAAAATCACTCGGGTACGATATAATATAACTTGACTTTTTAATTAAAAAAAATCTTTTATATATTTTTTTATTCACGACATAATAAGAAGGCGTTGTGTATATTTTTATTATAAATAAGTGTTGAATATATTCAATTATCAATTGAAAATTATGCGAAATGAGGCCAACGAGTTTTCATAATTAATGCGACATAACAAACTATCCATTGTTTTCATTGTCTAAAACACACAATCATGTGATAAATATAAGCGAGGGCGCTAAACCGCAAACTTATAACACACAATGGAAAACACCACAAAACCCCATCCAGCTAAATCGAATCGTTTCCCGAAATCCCCCATCCGAATTATTATTTGCCGAACCTCCGAAGCATTCAAATAACAACCTTCACCGACCCTAATAACAATTATAAAACGGCGAATATCGTTTTTGCAGAGGCGTGGGATTGGCTTTCGTTTTGCTGATGTTAGTGGCCACCGCTTACGAGTCTTACATAAACATACAGAACAAGGAAAATGGCAGGAGCGAGGATATAGAAATCGAATACAAGAACAATAATTACGCCGGATCGAACGACGTGAACGTTTACGTTAACGGTAAAAGTTCGCAGGCTAGGGAGAGTGTTGATGTTTGCGAAAGCTCCAAAGGAAACCGTCGACATCGGTTGGGAACAGGTTCGAGTCGAGTTCGAATCGAATGTCGATATGATAATGTTGTATTGTGTATGGAACAGTTTTGATTTGTAGATACGTGCTCGAGGATTCTACTGTCGTTCTCGATGATATCGAACACTCAGAAAATAATGAGCACGGAGGATTCTGCTGAGGATTCTGTGTCGTGCATACACGGTTTGAGGTACGTTGTTACGAAGAGTTCGATTGGAGGGTGTTTAAAAAAGATGTTCTATAAGAATCGTGGGAAAATGGTGTGGAGGTCTGCCATCTTTTCGTTGCTCTCTTAGGATGTTTTTTTTTTGTTTTGTAAATTGTGGATTTTTAACAAAGACTAGGATTTACTGTTAAAATTTGAGATAAAATTTTTCAGGTTTTTGTCGTTGGCTTGGGTTATAATGGTGCACACTTATCTGCAAGTTTTCACTATAGCGGATAATAAAACTTTGAGGATTATTACCGAGAGGAATTTTTTCTATCAAACTGTTGGAAATGCTTCGTTTTCTGTGGACACTTTTTTCTTTATTAGGTGAGTTAAACTAAAAGTCAATAACTGGCATTTTTTATTATTATTTTTACACTATTTTTTTATAATAAATCACATAAAAAATATTAATGAACAAATAAAATCAATTTAATAAACTGCCCAATTGATGAGTATTTGACGATTATTACGTATTCTCGTTGAATTCTTAATTTCCTTAATCAAAGCTCACGAGAACAAACAAATCCCATAAGACAGTTTCAATAAATACATCAATTTTAAACGAACGCTTCTTGGAAGAGAAAGCTTAAACCCCCGTCGAAAGACGACAAACAAGAAAATTTCCATAGATTCAACAATACAATAATCACCCTCCCCCGATCGAATAACTAACTCAATTTAATATTATGAAATCAATTTTAGAAAGTTATAATTTTACCATATTTGTTATTCACATTATTTAAATTATTAAAATTCACGCGAAACAAAATCGTAAATTCCCATGAAACACCCGATAACATTCTTATCAACTTTACACGAATCTCGCTCAACATCGAACGTTTTAAATTCCCAGCGGCTTCCTGATAACATTCCTATATTTCAAAACGATGGACAACGCGGCCATCAAAGCGGCGTCCAAGAAAGACATAACCAACGGCGGCAAAATTCAAACCGGCGGCCAATTTGCGTTCACCAACCCCGTCTCCCCCCAGCAAGTCAACCAAAACGGATCTTCGGATTTTGACGACTCGACAGTATTTCCGACAACCCAATTCACCCGAAGAACGTGCTCGAAGGAGATCATGGCAAACGTGAACGAATTCGCCCTTCTCATGTTCTACAGAGTGGTCCGATTGACGCCGGCTTACTTGTTCGTCATCGGCGTCAACGAGCTGGGGTTCAAGTACAGTCACAACAATGGAGTTTTCGAATTGAACATATTCGATCATGAAAACTGCGCCAGGAACTGGTGGAGGAATGTGCTGTACATAAACAATATGTTCCCGCAAGTCGAGATGTGCATGTTGTGGTCTTGGTACATGGCCAACGACACGCAGTTTTATGTTGTCGGCGCTATTTTGCTTCTTTTGTCGAAAAGGTATAATAATTTAAATTTTCGGATTTGGTATTGTAATTTTTGAATTTTGTCGAATTGAATTTTCAGATATTTCAAAACTTCTACGTTTATTTTCTTCGTGTTGTTGGTGAGCTCGTGGATCGTTACAGCGTACATTTCTTTGTTGTATAATTATAGAGCGAAAATACAAGAACCTTTTGAAATGTTCGATTTGTTATACGATAAACCTTGGTCTCGTATTGGACCATACTTTGTGGGTAAGTTATTCTAAAACAACTTTCAATTATGGTTTGGTTGGGTTCTCACGCATGACGTGAGAAAATTATAATTTACAAAATAATCAAAATGTATTATAACTAGAAATATTTAAAAAAAATTCTTTCAGATTCTATAAAAGGCAACGAAACGATGAAATATGATAAGATTCGCATAAAGCGAATTTATTATGTATTTCGTACACTATGAATGAAATCATATACGCCTTCCGAGTCATATAAAATAAATTCAATTTCATCATTTTAACGTTTCGAAGGCGTCACCGACTTTATCGTAAAACGTGAATAAAGAATGAAACGCGGAAAAAAAACGCGATCGTCGAAAATGACTTTGGTATCAACACAGCATTTTCTCATTCAATTTTTTCGTTTAATATTCCCATTTCAGCTCTTTATCGTCGTATAAAATTTAACGGTAACACAATGAAACCGTGAAAATCTACACTCGAGAAAGATAAAAGCGGGCATAGCTGCCCCGGTTTTATACTCGGCCATTTTCCACTAAACTTCTTTCGCTATGCACACATAACGCAGACGTGTGTACGATGAGTCGTACGAGCAGACGTTTGTAGAAATAGCTTAAGTCGTCTTGTAGCTTAAAATATGCTAATGTAACCATATAAAAATAATTTTGTATAATTATTATTGTTATGTCATAGAAATTTGATGTTTCATAATAATTTTCATTGTATATTATAGAATCCATTACAAAATATTGTTTACTAGCCGACCCGGTGAACTTCGTATCATCTACAATCGCTGTTCGTTCGTCTTGCTAAAACTAAGCTGACCATACGTCCCGTTTTCGTCGGGACTGTCCCCTTTTTGTCGTGTCTTGCGTTCATTTCATCGTTTTCGCATATCCCCTATATAATAACGGATTTCTGTGTGTACGTTCGGTCGTCTGTGTGTCTGTTCGATGACGCTTGCAACTTTAAAACGATCGACCCGTCGATATGATCATTTTTTCGAATTAAAAAATATCAGTCAACCGGCTGGGATTTGAACCCGGGTCCATCTGAACGTCCCCGCACGTAAACGAGCGATCAATCCTCCACGTTACTTACGCTTTTCTCTCTTTTTTTTTTAAATATAAACTATAAAATTATTAAAAATTATTCTAATATGGTCTTTATGCGTATACACTTAATGTCTATAATATCACGCTTAAAATTAATTTATTAATTAATTCTCATAGAGCACGATAGATGTCGCTAATAATAAATTTAAATAATTAAAATAAAATAAATTTAATTTATTTAAAAATTCAAATCGGGTACGAGAATCGACTTTAAAATAATTAAATATTTTCACACTTTATCGTTTTCCGTTTTTAACGAATTTCATTTTATTTTTTCTATTTAAATTTTTAGAAATTGACATTATATTGTGTTATCAATATATTTCTTCAAACTTTACATTCACAGTCGATGTTATTAACATCGAGCCTATATACTAGTATACAACAATTATATTAAAAAAACTTATACCGAGTCCACAATAGCGAACGTATAGCAAGAACGAAAATTTCGCTACAACTAACAAAGACACTTAAGACAAAAGTTAAAGCCTCAATTCTAATAAAACCGCCCTCGAGATCAAACTGCAAGCTTTTAACACCCAAAACAACCCGACTGCACATAAACGCGGCGCGGTCACGTCCGAAGCTCTCAACTGACCTCTGATCAAATCAAATTTTCCAGGTATGGCCACGGGCTGGTACGCGCACAGGTGCAAAGGAAACATGGTCCTGCCATGGTGGTTGAACCTGATCGGATGGCCGTCGTCCCTGGCCATTGTCGGTTCGCTGATCTACGGCATGAAGGACGGCTCCTTGGAGCAGTGGCCCACTGCTTTCTACGTCAGCATAGGACACACCGGTGAGGGTGCTTGAGGGTAACACGACTAGGGCTGGTCCCTTGTCCCCCTATATTACTGGCTGTATCGCGAGGGATGCGGTCACGGTTAATTGGCGGTCGTGTAGCTTTCGTCCTTGCGGAAACAATGGGGTGGATATGGAAAATTTCCGTTGTCGTTTCGGGTCGAGGGTCCGCTGTGTGCTGACGCGGTTCGAAATTGATTCGCTTCAGGGTATAGAACTGTGGTTAAGTGACTTAATCAACAAGTCTTCCTTTTCGAATTATCTCATCGATATGAATAAAGTATTTTTTGAATAAAATCCAATATACAGGCGGACCTCGACTTTTGCACATGATTGGTTCCTGAAAACGTGTGGGAAAGTTAAATGTTCGAAAGTAGAGGGATGTAAAAAAAAAACACCAATAATTGGTATTTAAAATTTTCATTTTTCAAAAATTACAATGATATAGTATGTATTGTGCGTTATCGCCAAAAAATCTAAAAGAACGATTTTTTCAAAATGTGCGAAATAGCGAATTGTGCGAAAGTTGAGATCCGCCTGTATTATATCACTTTTTTAAATTAAATTGATCGATTAGAACTAATGTACATAACAAGCTAAATCCTTGACTGATGAATCTTTATTAAAGAAAAAAAATTCACCCAAAATTATTTTTATACGTTACCGAAACAACACAATTTATAGAAAAAAAAGCGATTATTTTTGCACTTTTTTACTTTAACACAGCATAAAAAAACATGTATTATACCACAGTGGTAAGATCCGATGCAGGTCAATATGCAATTACAGTTGTTAAATAAAAATTTTAGTTGATTTTACACATGAAAGTTTTCCACATTTAAATTTTTTTTATGAAATAGAGTAAGGTCACCAGCAGTGAATCATGTACTTATGGTTGACCCTCTCAGAAAAAAGTAAAAATTAAGGTTTTTAAAGATGATAATCTTCGGGATAAGTTAAAATAGATAAGCAGTTTATCTATCGCACCCTTTTCCAAAGATTATCATCTTTAAAAATCTAAATTTTAACATTTTTCTTAGAGACGGTCAACTATAATATAAGTACATGGTCCACTGCTGGTTTCGTTTCCCTATTTTTATACGTAATATTAGAATAGAATAAATAAAAGGAAATAAATCAAAGTTGCCGAAATAAACGACAACACCTCGTAACTGCGCTAATTCAAGAACGCGTCGCTAAAACCTCCATAATAGGCATCGACAATGGCCAGGTGGTGTCAATCAAAATTGGATAACGGAGCGAGCGCAGGTCGGCTTTCGAAAAGGCCAAATGGCCGATGGGGGATTACTTCCCCGATTGGACGTCCCTCCTGCTCATGCTGCTCCTGCTGCTGGCCCATTTCCATAATAATCTCTGACAGTTATTCCCGTGATTTATCCCGTTCGGAGAGCGCGAACCCGCTAATGCGACTAACGGCCGCGAATATCGACGGTCACCTGCTTCGACGGGCGCAAATTAACTCGGTAATAAATCGGCGGTGTGTGAAATTGTGTATTGTAGATGATTGATGATACAAAATATTGTGCAAAGTTAATGCTGAAAATATTGGCTCGTTTCGAGAAAGATTCGAATACAAAAACGTCCAATCGAGATGAGAGTATTTAGAAAATCTAATGAAATTTCTAAATCTATTGTTCGTAAGGTACATTGTAACACTTGCCCCACAATGAGAGCGGCGATTTCTCGTTTCGCCATTCTGTACACATAAACGGAAGATCGGTTTTTAAGACGGGGCCGAGTCGGCGAAAAACGAAGATTTATTAGCTCCGTGTTTGTTTTAAAAGCTTTAAGAAGTTCGCAAGCCGGACGGGCGATCGACGGAACGCTATATTGAAAAAAGTATTAAGGTTAAAGAGCTGAATCGTTTTGTTCCACGGCAAAGGGGCCCGAAATCCAATGAAATAAGTGAAAAATGGTGCATCGACGTCCGGAAAACCGATGTGACTACGCAAGAATACCGAAACTGAAATACGTTCCGCTTTAATGAAAATAAACGTTGGGCTGAAAGCGAACGCTTTTAGAATATGGTACGACGTGAGGCTTCATGTATTGTGGGTAATATGTGACGTATGCTTTTTTATCGCTTGTGAAAATTTGAGTATATATTCTTTCATTCGATAAATTATTGAATCATATGAACGATTTTCATATCATTATGAATAATTCAAAAATTTATTTCTCGCATAATATGAGCCGATTATTAAATTCTGATACAATTTATAATAGCAAGCAACAGCTGCGATCATCGACACCAGTTCAATAAGCCAGTATATATTATACTTACTCTGCTGTACCAGATATTTATCTGTAAAGTTTCTAAAGCAGATGCAAATTCAGACTAGCTACAAACTTGCCTTAACGCCCTCAACCCACACCAGACATTCGACCCGATATTTTTTCGGCTTAGCATCGGATTAACGTTCGACCATTGCAAAGATTTTCCAATATTACATACACGAGTTCTTTCATAAATTTTGATGATTTTCGTTTATTTTTTTACATCGAGCATAAAACTAAAATTGCTTACGTTAATTGTAACAGATAAAATGTGTATCGACTATCAAACACACCGAACTCATAAAAAACGACAACACTCGGATTTTCATAGCCAGTAAAATTGAACAACTCATAAAAACGAGCAAATATTAAATTCTTTTATATATTGCAGATAATAAACGTACTTGAATACAATTTTCGCCCTTTTATCCAGTTGGAAAACGGGCACGTTCACACCTTCGGTCCGGGCACAAAGGCCAAACCGCGCTCAACGGGTTAACGACTCCGGCTCGAGGTGCGGCCCCGCGGATATCAACGTATAATAGATATAAATTTTCACATTAAAATACCTCTCTTGCTAAATATACGCCCGTAATGCAAAAACAAGAGTGAATGCGAAAAATATCTTTTAATGCGAATTTATGGCGCGCGTTCCCGATCCGTGAAAGTCGTGCTGCAGGAATGATAGTGGGATTCAACAGAGTCGTAAAATATTTACATATTCGGTTGAATTATTATTTTGTGTGTTTTAATATTTCAAATATAAATTGATTTTTTTGACAAAAAATTAAAAGGGTCAATGGTTTAATTTTATGTGTCGTACCGATTTTCATTAGTCAGAAAATTTTTGAAATTTATTTAGTAAATATGATGATGGATTTGAAAATATTTGAAAACTAAATTATTATTTTTTGATAACTTAATTGTCGTTTGAGTATGTGATGATTTAATGATTTCTCTCCTGTCAATTTGTGATAACCGCAAAAACCAAAATGTAGTACATCTATAGTAATATAAAGAACCTGTTGTCAATAGTTGACGCTGAAATCAAAATTTTCAATATTCGCAATATTTATTATTAAACAACATGGAATATTGGTTCGAGAATAAATTTATTAAGTTTAATCACGATTCATTATGAAAATTTCCATATTTTTTCAATATTATTTTATAATTTGTTGCAAAGAAAGTTCAATTATATAAATACAAAAATAATTGTTGTTTTTTAACAAAGTATTGTTTTTTGTGACAGAATATAGTTTTATAGTTTTTTCGGATTCTAGTGTTTTTTTTCTCTTTTCTGTTTTCTATTCCAAATTTAATTAATCGTTAATTTACTGGCAAACCGAAAATTAGTAAAAAAAAAAACACCGAATTATCCGTAAATGCATATTATGATAAACCTGACATACTTATGAGTAACATATTCAAATATTAACTAACGATTAACCCACTGACATATTTTTCACTCATCATTCAATTTCACAATCGGTGGAAATATCGCATAATTCGAGTCCATTGTTTTCGCAGTAGTACAACTCCAAAGGATTCCTCCTCAGGGACGAAAGCACAACCGACCAACTATGGGTGGAACTAGGGCCCAGAAGTGCCCAGAGGTCCCCGAAAGGGACACCGGTACCCAGAGTTAGTATCAGGTAATTTCTGAGCGATGGCCCAGCCACAATGGACCCGGTTGGCCCTAGTGCACCGGGGAGGCTTTGACGGAGACTCGATAATAGAGTTGGTGAAACTGTTGCCGACCACTTTGGTGAGCGTTGTGATATCATTTGCATAGACGATTAGCCACCGCTGGGTTCGAAGGCCTCGATTGCCGAGAGGTTATTTTTCGGTTTGGATATCATGATTGTTGAATTGATCATATTTTGTTGATTGTTGAAATGGTTGAAATTGATCAGTGGGTTCGTTTCGTCGGTTGTTTGAATTGTTATTCAAATTGACTAATCATGAAATATCATTTTATATTGAGTATAACATAGTAATATAGAATGTTTTGATCAAATATGTTGTTCAGACACATATTCAATCAAACATATTTATTCGCAAATATATACCGATGTGCACCAATCATCGAAATAAAACTCGTACAAAACGAATTACGCATAAAATCTAAATCCACAATCGCGCACAGATTCGATAAACGCCCTTTACAGTCCGAGCTCAAAGACGTAACGAGATATTCGACCATTCGACCGAATAAAATCTATCATACGACATATAATCATATTCGAACTTGACGACCCACAAAAGGAAAAAGGCACCGCCCGTAATAAATTCGATCAATTACCGCGAAATGCATCAAAGGCCAACAGTACGTAAGCGAGTTACCGAACGTTTCGCGAACAATAAAAGCGTCCAACCTTCGTCCGAAGACGATAAATAAATGCGCAAAAAAAAAGGAGCGGCCATAACGAAAAATCGTATTTTATCTCTATTTATTTTTCCCCGGGATTTTTATTCGTGCGATCTTCAGCGAGATCCACTTTTGCATTAGGGCCGATTTTTTCCGCGGACCCAATAAAACGGATCGCGGTCTCGGCTGCGAATAAAAACAAATTACGGTCGTTTTTATAATTTAGTGTTGCGGTACCGATCCTTTTTTATTCGCTTCCTATCCGAATCGTTAATTATTCAGAAGCGGAATCGGCCCGAGATGCAAAAAAGTGCTATCCGCCTGCATACTATCGGGATACGATTTTATCCGGTCTAACGGCCGCTTTCAATAGGTGCACATTTTTCGAGTTCTGCATTTTTTCGCTAGCTTATATTTTATGTTTTATAGATTGAATCCGTGAATCGAAAAATTCGCTTTATCCGAAATCGAGTTCCGATAAACCTATGGTTTTTATTAAATTTTTCTATTGTTTAATCGAAATTGATATTCGATCGAAATACGGAGAGCTATTTACAGAACAATACGATTGGAGCAACAATACGTCAATCTATTATATAACACATAAGTTAATTAACTTAACTGAGCAAATAACAATATGGTTTGTGGTAATTGGCTAATTAACTATAATTTACATGAAATGTAATATTATAATAATTTATAAATATAATCTAATATTTATATTTTTAAAGAAAGATTGCAATTAGTATAATGAAACATTTTGATCGATATTTTAAATAATTTCGAAAGGGGAATATATAAGTGCACTTTGGTTTTAATAATTTGCGCTTTAAAATCGAATTAAAGTGGAATAGTTTATTTCTCGTGCAGTATAATTGTTTAAGGTGCAAATTATTTTTATCAAAGTAAATATGGTCGTATTAAAGTGCAATTAATTGCCTCCCAAAACTTGTATAAATTATTTTCCACTATAAAAACTAATACTTTCCACTTTGAAGTTGGAGAGGGGAAGGGAAGTTTAAGTGCAAAATATTAAATTTAAAAAGGAAATTTTTCTTTTACTTTCATAAGAAAATTGATCAAATCGAATCACTTAAACTTTTAAACAAACACAACAGTTAACAATTAACATTCAATAGACTGCATATAAAGAAAATAGCAATGATATAAAATACTGATTGAAAAAAAGAACAACAATACAAAAAAAATTACGCTAATATTATAAATTTCATCAAAAATCCGGAATCATCTGCGGATTATTAGTTTGGAGTTTGCGTGAACCGCACGTTAATCCGGATCGGTTATGACCGGTAGCCGGATAATACGGTTGAAACGCTTGTATATTATATACGTATCACATTATAATAGGAACGTGGGGCTTCTGTGGAAATTCTCACGTCGTTAGTGTGCGTCGTTAACGCGGAGCCGAGTCGTTAATTGGTCGTTACGATATGATATCGGTGCGAGCCGTTAATACGGTATTAGATAAAAATATTTCCTTGTAAGAGAAAAATCTGTGAAACCGGCTCTTTTTACACGATTAAATTCAATGATCGTTATGTTCGCGTTAATTACGTGGGTAACGTTTGCGAATTCGACTGGGGCTTTTATTGATGAATTCGATTAATAATTTAGTATCAGACGTGTAAAGCAGCTTAGAGGTAATTACTTATTTAAAATGTAAACACATAAGAAATTTGTTCGTAATTATGCGGTAAATACTATATTTACTTCACTAAATGATGTTGCGTTATTAATAACATTTCCTCTCAAGCACGTTTCGTTTCTCGGTTCTTGAATGTGCCGTGACTAAATTTTAATTTGAAACAATGTTTTATTCAGTAATTACCCAACTTGTTAACAACCCAACTTTCCACATAAAGCTCGACATCCATTTTCCATATTAATCAAAAAAATAGACTTAATCCTTCCAAAATTCGAAATCCCTCATAACGAGCGGGCAAAAGACGCGGCTCCCGTAACCGGGACCCGTAACCCAATCGATGCCGACACACACTCCGTTACGTAGCAGGTGTCTCCGGAAACGAAAACAAATTGAAAAAACGACACTAACGATGTTTTGCCGAATGCGAACGAGTCGGTCCAATTAGTCGCCCGCTTACGTCATCCTCGATTCGGGTTAATTGGACGAAGCTTTGACGCAACGCAAATGAAAAACGGGCTAAATCCGCTCGAAGGACGATTAAATGTCATTTTTTCAAAGGGCTGCAGATGGTGAAGTGATGCAATTTCAACGTGATTAGTTCGATCTCTTTATATTGATTAATTATATAAAATTTGAGAAGAAATTGTGGTTAAATATTAACAAAAACTTTCGATTCTATCCTTTTGGGCCTCCGTTACCCAAGCACGATCACTTCGAGTGTTCGTAGGACATTTTACATAACCCTTGAATGCCCCGCGAGACCCTCGTCGAAAACAAGGAAGGTCCTTCGAGGTAGGTAGATTGTTCGAAATTTTATTAATCCCTTCCGATGTTTCACGCTATCGTAAATGATAGCGGCAATGTTTCGTCCTCCGATACGGATATTGTTATTGGACATCGATTTAAATTTATTTACGCTGTTGTGTAATATTTCATTTTGAAATTCAATTGTATGATTTAGTTTATGACTTAAAATTATTCGATAACAGAGAAATATAAAATTTTCGTTTTGATTAAAACCAACACTTGTAATAGATATAGGTTTAAAAATTCTTGAAAAAAAATTAAATAATATTTTTATATTCAAAAGGAAATTTCCGGTAAAAAAATTACTAAAAATATTTCATTTAAGAATAAATATGATTTTCTAACAAAATATTCGACAGAACAAAGGCGTTTATAGCTACGTTCGGAAGAATATCGAAAATTTCACAAAATTCATAAATAAATACATTCAACATAGCTGCAGTACCTAAAAAAAGTCCAGAGTACACAAAAAACCCCTCTCGTGTTTGTCTTTTTATCCGTTCAATTTTCCCGACAATCTAATGGTAAACACATCGATTGTTTGCTCGGAAATTTTTTTCCATACATTTTGCATCGGATTTATTTTCGCGCTTGAACTCGAGAATAAATTTCAGCATTTAGAAAAAAATCTTAATCTTATCGATTTAACCCGCCGAAAAACAACTAGTACAAACATAAAAACAGAATCACACGCATTTCAACAACCATGAATCAAACTGTTTAATTCTCAACATTTCTCATTTAACTTATTGTTTCAAACATATCAAATCGACAAAACAGATCTTCCCACGCGACCTACATGCTCCAACGCAAAAGTACAACTTTATTTCAGCACATAACATTATATACACTACAACACTCTACGGGAACGATATACAGTAACGTTTCAGCAGTGTTCGTCTGTCCATAAAGTTAGACTTACGTACGTACATTGAGGACATCCCCTCGAGAGTGTAACCCTCGCGTCCTCTCCAGGTGATGCATTCAATTTGGTTACCTGAGAGCAAGTCCCCTTCAAACAGGACAACGCGGCGAGAATCCTGATGAGCGCCACAATGAACCCGGAAATATATATACACTCGTTTACTTTTTATTTTCGACACAATGGACGGCTTTAAAGCTGCGTACTTTCGTTCGTCAATCGAGGCGTACTTTTATAATAAGTGCTAAGACTCGGGAATTTTATTTTGTGACTCGAGGCTCTATCTATTTTAGGGGTTTCTTTCGATGAAGTGAGTTTTAATTGTCGTAAAATATGATTTATTCTAATAATTTATATTCTTCAATTTTTTTAATGATTAAGCCTTCTTATTTGAGTTGAGGTCTTTTTTTTTGTTTATGGCGTAAATCCGGTGCTCGTTACGTTCATGGAAATATTGATGAATTTTCATTGTTGGAATAAAATTTAAAATAAAAAATGTAAAACCGAAAATTAGGCGTCCAGTAAAGACGTGACGCGATTTTATATTTTACAGAGTCCTTGACGAGACTTCATCAGTCGGCTTAGTGTCATGAATTTTGGTTAAAGAATTTTTTTCGCATAGAGGCACACCTTCCACTTTCTTTAAGTCGACATTTTTCTTTTCAATATGCTTATGAAAAAAAATAACAAAAAGGTGGCTTATTTAAAAAAAGCAGGTGTCGTTTCTTTTTTGCGAGAAGCACAATTAAGCTTCTTTATTCAACGTCGATAAAATATCGAGTCAATTTTTGTCTCTTTGATATTGTTTTTAATTACGTTTTTTCTAATGGAAAAAAATCATAGTGAGTTTCACAAAGAAAATTTTCGTCCTTTGAACACTTTTCTAAAGGGAAAAGTGAAAACATTTTTTTTTCGAGCGTCACAAAATTATGCGCACTTTGCTCTCGCGGGCATTCAATGATTACTCGACTTTTCAAATATTTATAATGCAAAGTTTAATACTGCCGCTTTCATCACATGTAATTTAAATATTTGAACACTTCAATAAACACGAGAACATTGCCGTTACCCGAGTCAATTTTTCGTTGCCCTTTACACAACATTAAAAACACCCTATTTACATTAATTCAATCAAAACGTCAACTTCCTGGATTCTTCGCAATCCGATTGACCCGCCCGTTCAATATTCACCATATTCCGAACGAAACAAAACCCAATTACCTATGTCCGATATACGCACATTCCCACCGCCGAAACTAACCGAAACCGGAACTAGGAAATGGCCAATTACGGCGGCAGCATCCCTTGCCAGCATCAATCAAAATTAACGCCGAATAGTGTTACACGTATAATACGAACAGTGTTCGGGTTGAAATTTTCTATTTATTCTGTGTCGATGCAAAATTGATTCGGACAAAGTGGGCCGATTCGATTCGTTTGATTTTGATATTCGTTTAATTGTGTTTTTCGAGCGAAAGATTCACGAGTGTTGTCGATTTTATTGTGTTTTGGTATTAATTGCTTGTTTACTATTCATTTCCGTGTTGAATTGCGCTGGTTGAAAGGTATCAATTACGAATGAACGGATTTTTTAATTTTTTCAATAGTTTGTTTATTGTGTCATGAAAAATATTTATTTATGTGTTTTTCATTAGTTTGTCAGGTAAATATAAAAAATATATACATGATTGGAAAAACTCGTAGTATTTTAAGAGAATGGTTTTTGAAATTTCATTAATAGTTTATTATTTGTTGTATTATGAAAAATTAGCATTTGTGTTATTTTCATTAGTTTGTGAAATGAGTTTTAAAAAAATATGTAATTGAAAAAACTCATAGTATTTTGAATTAATTCAAATTTTAAAATATATAAATTTTTCTTTTGAAAATAGCAAATACGTTACGTAAAATTAGTTTTGTATCTAAGGTTGTCACGAAACTAAAGAAGGGTGTGCTTTTGAAGTTCAGTGTATGTAATAGAAGTTTCTTGAATGCAGCCTTATTACTTTACTATTAAGTTGACACTGTCTTCTGCACGAAATACTTCCTAGCACACGAAGAAATTTCGAATATCATTAACTTTAATAATTTTAAAATTAAAATACATTTTGTACTTTACATATTATTTTCCAACGCATCTCTATACTAAAACATACAAAAATACCTCAATCTTGTAAAAAAACAATCCTAGCAATTTTAAAAATTATATTAGTGTAATGATACACGTACAAACAACATGTACAAAATTACAATTATTTTGTACAAACATGTACAAAATTTATTTTTTACATATTAAGATTTATATCTGTCCATTAAACTAGTAATTATGTAACTATTCTGCAAACAAAAATTTATTTCCGTATTTATTTATTTCAATATATTTCTTCAAACTTTAAATTCACAACCGATGTTATTAACATCGGGCCTATATATTAGTATACATATAGATATGAAAATCTTTTTCGACATCGTCACAAAACTCAATCAACATCCAATAACCACCACCCAATCGCCCGACATCATAACACCGTAATCGCACAATAATACCACCCACCCTTAAATGGCCCCCCTAGGGGCGGGTCCGCGGGGCGATTTCGCATTCCACGGGCGCTACGCCCCCGGAATGCCCAGAGGCATGTGTGCGGGGGGCCCTTCGCCCTCATGAATTATTCACGACGGATGGGGGCGCAGGAGCAGCCTGTTGAATCCGGGACTACGCCCCCACGGCTCTTCTTGTTTCGGTTGCGCTTCTTGTGCTGTTGAGGATGGATTTTTTTTTGTTTTGAAGGACACTCGATGTGAGGGTTTTTGATGGGGTAGTGGTTTCGGAGGTGGGTCTGCTTTTTAGATTTTCGTAAGTGAGGGTTAGTTGTATAGTTTGGTGTTTGGAATAAATCTTTTTGCGATTTGCATAGTTATTTTTGTCGAGTCTTTATTTTGTTTTGATTGATGAAATTGAAATAACTTGCGGTTAATGTAAATTGAATCGATGTATTTTCTTTTCGTTGAAATGTTATGGAAAAATAATTTTGATATGATGGTGAATTATTCAATGAAAGCTCTGTTATTGTTTTAATAAAAAAAACCTTTTTTATTTATTATATTAGTTCGCGAGTCCAATTATCTTCATCATATATTATATTATATTTTACCTATATTCTATGTTCATTACACAAGAAATATTTTTTCAATACAATTGGGATTTTGAACGTTCCTTGAAAAATAACTTTCGAGGAATCAAATCCTGAAAAATATCCCTTACTATATGGACTTAGACCAACATTTTACGATTGTATCTATCTCCTAACCATGCCATATATTTCCTAACTGAACTCTGGTAATCGGTAAAAGCTTGTGAGTTAAACAAAAATAAATCGTTTCTTTTCACAGAAATTCTAAATTAATCTTCATAATATTTTTTCATAATATTATAAAGTTTTTAATATCTTTCAAATGTATTATTTTATGAATACCTTCTTAAAATTATTATAAAAATATTTTTCTAATTATTATACACTCGTTTTTTTATTTGAAAATTGTTGTAAAATTACATTTTATATATTAAAATTTTTAAATTTTAAAATGAATATATGGATGATATATATGCTGCATTTACATCGAAACTGTATTATTTTACATTATACCCAGGGTATGGTTGAGTGCAACGTCTCGCGTCACAGCCGTCTACTCGGATTAAGCGAACTTTCCGAGGTTTTACATTAATTTAGTCACGTGTGACAGGTCGATTTTGTCTACAAAGCAAACGCTTACGTTGCGCCAAGTTATCAACGTCGAAATATTGTATACTTAAAACTCGAACGAAGTTACACTTAAAATAATAAATATTCATACCGTTAACGACCACAATGGCGCCGCGAGACTGAATCGAAATCCACATTATTCCTTCGCGTATATAGACGCACGTCTAAATTACGCATTCTCGTCACGAATCGTTATTATTCGGCGAAAATGTATACGGTTTTTTTATCAACGTTAAAAAATACATTCGTTTTTTAACGCCCGGTCGGAGAACACGCAACGTCCGATTGAAAAGCGCCATTTTCTCGCGTCGTTTCTTTGCCGATGATGTCTGCCGCGTGTTTTCATTTTTTTTTATGTTTTATTATTTTTTTGTTCGGGTTTTTCCCGAAATATCGATACGCAAAAACGTCGAACGATCTCTCCGTATCGATACGAAACCCGGCGTATTGAAACGTGCACGTTTTTCCGATATGAATAATTGATTGATGTACGGAAACGAATGGCGGGCAAACGCGATGATTACACGCATTTACATTCGTAAGGAACGAAATACCATTTCCGTACACTATTTGCCTAATGTGTATTTTTATTTTGAAATTAATTCAGACATGTATTGGAAATAATAATATTATATCATTATTATTTTTTTATCGATTGATACATCTATCTATACTATTATAATTTCCTGAGTCACTTCCAAAATAATTAAACTTTATCCTCAACAGAAAAAAAAACTAGAGAACCTAGTAATATAATAATAAATATTTTTATGCTTCATTCTCTAATTAAATTAATTTTAAATCATCAAAATATGCGTTTCAAATTCAATAAGAATACAAATGAAACTCGTATAACACGGTTATATGATTCCACAAAAATATCGCGTAGTACAAATCCATTTTATACCAGGTTTGAAGTTTAATACCTTTAATTAATAAGCAATGCAGAAAATATTCATTTAATTATTTAGAAAGAATGCATTATAGGTGCTTAAATTCAATTTATTGATATGATCACGCATAATTTATGCATAATAAGTCCACAAATTAGGTTTCTTAACAAATTTCGCGCGTGGTTTTTACGTTTGTGTTATGGGAAGGTTAAGTTTGACAAATTTTACAAATCACTTTCCTTTAGATCGTTTGAATTTGCATATATTAACAGTTTGGATGTCAAAAGGTGTTACTGGACAATATGTAGACTCAAAATTCGTTAAAATATGGTTAAAAATTGATGAATCTCAATTTAAGCACTTACAACGCATTTTTATTCGTGTCAAAATGCAAAGTCGTCAATAAATATCTTATGTACCTAAGTAAAGCATTACTTAATTCTTTTTCAATTATTTTTTTTCTAAAACCGTGTTATGTAAAATGTGTTGTTATAAAATAGGTCACAATTCATTAACTGCAATATATAAAACCATGTTATACTAGGTCGACGTATATTTTATCATATTATTCCTCAAAAGTTTTTGGAATATTAAAAATAATAAATAAAACATCAATAATATATTGAAAGATGGAAGATACATCAATTTCGATACGTCTAAATGTTATTTCAAAATACAATCTCCTTTCTTGACAAGGCTTATTCACATACATATTATATTATATCAATAGCAATATATAATATGGTATATGGGGGTTGAAAAAGTACTAGCCATAGCGATTAGGGAAATCCTCGTGCAGTCGGGTCTGCAATGCCTAAATGCGCCATGAATTATGCATTGTGGGCCGAACCCGAATGCTACACGTACTATGTACATGCAAACCGTGTTCATCATGCCACTTTTGTCAATATCGACACGATTGCTTCTTCACATAAAACCGACATCGTAAATTGTTTAGATTGGATAGGCTTTGTTATTGACGTGCGCTTACAAAATGTTCGACGTACGCCCGAAAATTAGGCACGAATTGTATAAGCGGTTTAAGTGTTTGAATAGAGCCTAGTTTACTTATCTAGCAATAAATTATTATGTTAGCAAAATCTGGCAATATGTATTTAGAATTGGTTAGTGTTATTCTATTAAAATATGAAATATTGTATAAAATACAAAATAATACATTAACATCCGAGTGAAAAAGTCTTTTTGTCGTTCTCGTTTCGTCCAGAATTGAAAATTATACGTTGCTTGGAAAGTGTACACACACGTGCATATATACGTGATGTGCGAAACATGAAAGACCAGAGCAAAACCAACATTGTTAACCATGCGCAACGCAAATTTTACAATCGTGTACGTTTAATATGTACAAAACGACATACGTTTTTCGCTTTAAGTCCTTGTTATACGTTTCAGATTTACTTCTTTGCATGCAGCGACAATCGGATGATTGACGGCGAAAAATTATGATATTTTACATTTTACGGAATAAAAAGAACAATTTATTATATTTTGGTGCGAGAGCAAAAAATCAAAAAAAAATTATCTTTGGGTAAATTTGCGAATTCCTGCACCATAATCGGGTTATTCTCTTTGAATACGAAAACGACAAAGCGTTATTGAGTTAGTGCATAGCCATTCCGGTGCGCTAAACTTTAATACTTTACACTTAATGTCCGTCCGTGCAGATTTCGCGAAGTTTCAGAGGCCCCGCCGTTAAATTTTAATGCACAATGTGACCAAATCGTATGCAACCGAGCAATTTTACACATTTCTGAACAATATTCTGCTCCGTTTTGGACATACGAATTTGAGTAAAGCCCCCTAATTTGAGTTTATCTGACAATTCGGGTATTTTAAGTTATTTCTCTTATCTCGAAGCTAAATATATATACATAGAAAAAAATTAAAAAAGCTAACAATGTTTTTGGGTGTAATTTAACTGCACTGAAAAAAATCAATTTTGCTTTAAAACGAATTACTTGTGCATTTGAATAATATACAATGTGCATTATTTTTGGCGCATTAAAGAATATCGTATTGAGTATCATTTTATTTGTAGTGTGCTACGAAAAAAAATGTGCATTATAAAGTGAGCATTAAAAACCATGAAATTAACAATAGAAAAAATAATTTGTGCATTGAAATGATCGAGAGAGGCAACGTCGCCAAAGTAAAGTCTCCTTCCACAGACAATATAATACAACTGTCATCATTTCGTTCTGTTAAAATTTTAATTCTGTTAAATTTTAATCACATTTAAAATATTTGATTCTATTATAAAAGTTGTGAATAATAATCGTGCGTATTTTGCCCTGTTCGCGTTTTACAGATACAGATATTTTTTTAATGATCAAAATATTTTGTCAAATTCACACATTATTTATTTAATGCACACTAATTTTATTAAACTCCAAGTTAAATGCACATTTATTTTATAGCACATTTAAATTGTCACCTGCGTTTAACTCGTGATGCTGTTTCATATTTTCCCATTCAAATCATTAAATAATTATAATAAAAATGATTCCATCATCATTAAACATCAACTAATATCTTGATTAACTCTTTCGGTACTACACTGCATCACGTTGAATAGCGTATTCATTCGTCGAAGCCGCATTTCAGTAAGCCACATCAATTTCCACCGAACACCGCTCCCTATTACTCTCACGAACAAACACCCAGAAGCCTGGCAATCGACGAATTTCCCTCAACAGCAATGAATTTTCATCGGGAAAAACTGTTAGTCGGGAAACGCGAGAGCAAACACAGTGTCAGAGCCAGCTAAGTGGATTGGCCTGTTCGCGCGTGTTGACTCGCCGTCACCGTTGTCATTTCCTGCTTCCCGTTTTCGGACGGAAACGGAAACTGAGAAGGAAAGCACACGGAGGAATGCCTCGAAAGCCTTGGATGGAAAAGGATGGGATTGGGCCAAAGGAACCCATTATCGGCCGGCTCGCGGTCTAATTATCCCCCGAGTGGGCGTCGAAGAAGTCGACCGCACAATGGTGCGTCTGTTACTTTTCGCGACTTGTTTGTATTTTATTTTCGGGGTAATTGGTTTGTTTTTTTTTTGTTGGTTTGGGTATGTGATGAAAAACTTTATCGGTTTTTTCGGCGGTTGTCTGTTTGGTTCGACTTTGGTGGTTGGTTGCTGTGGGCGGTTCCGATGCCCTGAATTTGTTTTGACTTGGTAGGTTTTATTAAATTTGGGGTTAATTAAAATTGTTTTTGTTATTACTTATTATAATTATTATGAAATTGGTTGAGTTTTCTGCCCACATCGTATTATAAATATAATAAAATATGTTTCCAATTAAATTGAAATAATTTTGATGCCTCTTTGAAACCTATTAATAAATCCATGTTCTCGAATTTCGTAGTTTCAAATTTCAAACATAAATTTTACAAAATATTAAAAATATTTTAAAAAAAAAAATCTCGTTCAAAAATTAATAAATATATATGATATCACTTTTTTCAACTTTTAATTAATATACTGACATTTGATTTTATAAAATCTACTCATAAATTTCATCGAACAAACAATAAACATCCCTTCACATCACGAGACACAAAAAAAATCCAAATGCACAACACATCTCACTAGAAAGTCACAGCCACCAACTAGTTAGAAGATTGTCCATTTTTTTTCCGACCAGGTCCATTATCCACTGGTTAGTGGAAGTGTAGTAAACACGTCCATTAACTTATTAAAGGAGCGTTGCGCCCGTCGCATCCGTTCAATGTCCAACATGGATTCAGCACAGAGACAATATATAGCGCTTCGTATAAAATATGTGTGTATGTACGTACTCGTATGTGTCCTGAATAATATACCTCAGTAAGGGTTAGCGTTGCTCTTATATTTGCGCTCGAGAGTTTTCACGCTGTCTGGTTGAATATTTGAAATTGCAGACGAAAATTAAAATTGCCTGCAGAAAGTCCAGGAGTAGTTAATTGCATATAAAATGGGTGCTTTGTAAGTCTTTTGATTTATTTTTTTCGTTTTATTAGTAAAAAAATTTATTTGTTCGAGCTTGAATTTATGTCAAGTATTTAAAAAAGCTCGATTAGATATACAAGGATATATATATATATCAAAAAATACCTTTAATTAACGTTCATATTCTCATATTATTTTTTTTAATGATATTATTTGTTTTGAATAAAACTATCTCAAAGTATATATCATGCACATTTTTTTCACATACAAGCAAACTTTCAAACGATTTAATCGCTACAAAAGGGAGATAAAAAAAACTAAATCTTCCCTTTTATCTCTACATTTGCGATCGGCTGAATCCCTCCCACGGTTTTCAATCTTGGCGAAAAGTCGCTCTCGTTCTGGATTAATCGCGGATTTTTGCAATTTCCGGCTCCGCAGCTCGAAAGCGAAAAGTTCAATAGCCACCGGAAATTCATTTTGTGCTCTACCCGGGGAAAAATTTGCTTTTCGGTGTTACTTCTTTTTTCTTCCTCTTCGGCGTTTTTTACAGTTCTTTCTTAATTCATTTTTCCCTTTTGCCTAACTCGTCCTTTAACAGAAAACCTGGTGAGCAAAAGAGCGTTTTCCGCTCGGAGCGAAACAAAACGCCGATGTATTTATTTGCAGCACATCGCCGGTACGAGAACATAAACTTAAATTACGTTAAAAGAACTCCCCCGTCTCCATCCCTTTTGCTTCATGCCCTTTTGGCCCGGTTCGCAAAAAGGGAGAGCTTCTAAAATATCGTTTTTAGGCATTCCTTAACGAAGCATAAAAAATGAACGCCTTATGGGTTATGGGGAAACGCGCCTCTGTTTTTTCGCGTATGTTCTAACGTTTGATGCCAGAAAAATGGAAAAATTCAAGAAGAGATCGCTGAAAATTTATCAATATATAAAATATGTGCACTTGAGATTTTCAATTTGATAAAAAAAGTGATTTCTCTTTGATGTTTTTTATCATATATTTATGTTGTTTTTTTTTTTTTAATTGAAGCGATCTTTATTTTTTTATACTGATGTTTTTTTTTTAATTTCTTTCAAATTGTTAAATATAACTGAAAAATAATATATTTTTTCGAAAATTTGATTCACTTTAATAATCCCGTTGAATATAAATTACTTACATAATGTCTTAAATAATTGTTCAATTGAAACATTAATTTTAGATACAATTATCTTTTATAAATAAGACCAGTGTTTCATTGTGTAAAAAAAACTCATAACAAGCAAAATACACGATTGTCCAAATTACAAGGTGGCAAAAGCTCTCCTAAAGTAGGTATTTCGGTTTCAAAGGCTTCCCACGGCTAGGGAGTGAGCGACGGCGAATGTTAAAAAATTATCGCTTAATTAAAAACAGCTAGCGAATTTTACGTAAAAGCCTCCTTTGCAGAGGCGACGAGATGGCGAGAGAGAGATTCGCCTTTGAAATATGATTAATTAGTCATTTCGTAAGGTCAAATTCGAACCTTGTAAATTTTTGGTGAACTCGTCTCTTTTCGCAGAACGCAACTTTTTACACTTGTCCCTCGTTTTACGCGGTTTCGATTTGATGCGGTCAAAAGGTCCCTTTTTCGGGTTCTCTTATCATCTTTTAATTAAAGTATGCAACAAAATTGTATGTGGACATAACCCAAATTTGAATATTTGAAAGATAAGATTTTAAATCAGCTTCGATTTGATAGGCTTATTTTAATAAAAAAATATTTTATTTGAATTTTTTATGTATTAATACGTTTTTTTAAATGAAAATCACTTTATTTTACACATTTCGGGTTGACACAATCGACTTTTAACATTTTATCGTTTTCCGTTTCTTAACAAATCCACAGCCGATGTTATTAACATCGGGCTTATATACTATAACCTAATAATTAGGACCATTGTTATAGTAATCAAAGAAATATTTCATTGATTACTCAGACTTAATAAAATTTTCCTGTAGTTGAGTTTGAAGTTGAAAAAGTTTAATTTGAAGATTAAAATGTTGAATTTTAAGTAAAAATATCAAATTTCATGTGAAAAAACTAATGGTTTTATACATCCTCTTTCTCTTCATAAAAAAATAAGAAAATTAATGAAATTACGATTTCTCAATTATGCATGCTACATATGATGATAATGATAACTCTATATATTTATAAGATTCTAAAATAAAATTTAATAACCCACTATTCTTAAAAACTTCATTATTTTAACCACCATATTTTTCAGCAATGAAACACATGATTTCTCATTCACCTTCAATTACACGACATAAACAACTGCAAATTTATAAAGATAACAGAAATTCCCACCACCTAAAAAACTCACATAATTCCCACAACATTTCAAACTAAACAATTGACAAACCCCCGTTCTTTCCGCCTTCAAACAAAAAAACCTACCACAATATGAAACCGTGCAATTGCTCAACAGCACCGAACAAGACGAAAGCGTACGCGTTATACAATACACAATTCGAGAGCACAAAAAAGCAATCACCTTTGTATTGTTCGCGCTTAATTGCCGTTTTAATTCTCCGGCCAGACCGGACTGTCGTTTTTCAAAATTCGCAATTACGGTCGATTTTATGTGCGAATCGTTCGCCGATAAGCTCCGCCGATTATCCGGACATTGTTCGCAATTAAATGAAGCGCTACAGTAAAAAGCTCCACAGACGGATCTAATTATCGGGTTTATGAGTTTGCTTTGGCACGTGTGACCGGTCGTTGTTTATTGTTTGGTGTTTCGTTGAGTTATTTCGTTCGGTTGAGGGGTTTAATTTTTGCGTCGCAAGATTAATATGAAATGTGTTTGTGTATTTTAAGTGTTATGGATCTGATCGGTTATATGTGAAGTGTGATGGATTTTGTTTTCGAGTTATATGTATTTATTTCCTCGTAATGTTTACGAACGTGTGTTTGTTTTTGTCATGTTTATGTTTAAGATGAATTATTTATTGAACCGATTTTATTCGTAAATTTGAGATTAATCTATTGTTTCAAGCCTAAGAAATTATTTATTTACAATAAATAAGGTTTGAGTTATTACGATAATCTCATTACGTGTTTTGAATAATTGATTATTAATTTGTCAATATCATATGGAACATTCATTATAATTGATAAATATCCAATCTCTTTTTACGCGGCTCCGAAATATTATAACACGGTTCAAGAAATTGAAATTGAAATAATAAAACGTTACAAAAAAAATCAACAAATCAAAAAAACAAGAATTCATAATAATGAATTTTATTGATGACAGTTAGAAGATATTAATAACATTATATTTTCTCACAGTTAAATATGAAGCGAAAAACATTGAATTTCAAATGTAATACGTTGAATCTACATTGTAAAAACTGTATCAACAAAACATCAGAAATATCAATAAACCCATTCATGTATAACGTTCAATACAAAAAAATATATTCTCAATATTAATAATAGTAAATAACCTAAAAAAATAAATTCATTTAATGAATATCTACTAAGCATAAAAAAACATCAGCATACCCGCTCTTGCGCCATGCGGAAACCTTCGAAAACCACACAATTCCAAAAACGAGCAAACACCGAAATTGAATTCCTCGAACGTCGTATTATTCGACCGCGACGATGAAAAATTTCCACGAGTGTTCTCGTCGTTCGTCTCCAAACACACTCGTCTCGGTCACGAAGTCGAGTGGCCATCACTCGACTCGCGGAAGCACCCTCGCCTCATTGGTATCGCAAACAAAGGCCCTTCCGCGAAACGGGGATTATTGTTTCCAAGGAAAAACCCCCGTGTTGGCCGGGAAAGCTGTGGGTGGGCCGCGGAAAAGCCCGCCGGAAAATCGAATCGGGAAATCGGAAAAACGACACTCTAGTCCCTTGCCGCGTACGCGTGTTCTCGCATCAAAAGATGATATTTTGTGCAGTGTTGTGGTTGATGGTTTTTTGGAAATGTGGGTTTATTAATGGAGGTAGTGCATGTGAATGGTTGTGTAAATATTTTGATTGTTCTTAAGCAGGGTGAATTTTTTGTAGTGATATTCTATATTTAAATGAAAATGGGAGCTTAGTGAAGTATGAATAATGCATCGAGCGTGTTCATGTACAGGTGGTCTTCAAAAAGCTGTATAAAATAAGTCGAAATTACTCGTGAATATTTTTATGAAAAAAATCGGGTAAAGGCCAATCGTTTCGGCCAAAGTCAAAGTGCCGAATGAAAAAAAATACACATTTATTCTCAAATATATTTAAATGTATGCCTGCGCGTTTATCCTTCCACATTTAGGATTCAGTTAACAAAAAAAGGTACCTTTTCCCCTTAAGCCGCCGATATGCATAATTAAATTATGCACAACCGGTATCCTTTTCATTTTCATTTGAATATATATTTGCGGATTTTTTTTCCAAAGGCCATCGTTTTAATTTGCATCGAATATTTTAACGTAGGTACATACAAGCGCATGAATGTGCGTAAATTTCGTCTATCGGAAACACAAAGCGATTTTTATTTATTCTGTTGAGTATTATTTTTTCGCGTTAAAGTTTTCAAAGTCCTCCGTTGTGAATTTTTTTTATTTATGAATAATTTTAAGAGAATTCAAAATGGATTTTGCATTGCTTTGACGTATTTATTGTATGAATTTTCAACGGTGCTTTCGTGAAATAATTTATGAACTGAATATTTTGATTTGAATTTCAAAATTTTCGTACGCAAACCGTTGACCTTCACACGACTGGATCAAAGGGTTCAACTTATTTTTTCTTGAAATCTAAGGAATTTTATTTATGTAATACTCCATGTTTTTTGAAACAAAAATAGGATTTCATTTTATATAAAAAGTTTAAATATATTCCAAAAGAAAATAATAAAAACAAAATTTACGATGGATGGATGAAATCGAAAAGATATGGGAAGTATACGGGATAAAAATTGCTTAAAATAGAAAAGAAAAGAATTGGACAGGGCTCGATCGATCGAAAATAAAATAAAATGTTTTAATTTATAGTAGAAAATCTACTTCCAATAAAGTTCTATTAATTTTAAAATAAATCGCATGTATTTATAAAACATAATTTTCGCATCTTTTGATAATATAATATTTAAATACGCAGTATTAATAAAAGCTCTTTGAGCTATTTAAAAATAATATATAACTGTGACAAATTCAAAATTAACATTAAGAAGATTACATTTAGATACTAATGTTATATTCACTGAATCTTATATTCTATTTATATAAAGTACTTTCGTTTTTCTACGAATATAAAATATATGAAAAAATGTAATGTATATAAAATTTTCATATACCAAATTTAGCATAAAAGCGAAATATAATACAAAATTAAAAACGTGTGTATAACAAAAAAAATATTTAATCAAAAATAACAATAATTTTACCATACGAGGTATAGAGGTTAGAACGTACACGTATCGCGATAAAGCACACATAATCAACAACCACATTATTTAAACCTTCCAACATCCAGGCTCCGTTTGATCTCCACTCTGACTCGATTGAAATGCACTGACGCGATATTGTTCAACAATTAACCGTCCATTGGTAACGTCTTACAGAAATCCGATTAATTAGAATTAGCCCCAGTGAAAGGAGGTAGCAACTGACACTGTGACTATACACGAGACCACATATCGAATTCAATCGAACCAACCGAATCCGATACTAATTCCGCGCTTCTGGAACCTATAAATTCGCCCTAGCCCCGACATCTCCCTTATTATAAGGAATTTGAGCTGGCGTTATTTATTGCCAGGAGCGGGGCGCGATCCTTCGAAGCCTTCCGAATAAAAATGTACGGTCGCCGGGGGCCGGAAATTAAAGCGTCTGTCGTTACAGTGGCACGTCGTGTTTACACCACGGCACAAGAGTCTATAGAAAAAACACATTTTTTACTATGACTATCTGGGCATTGCCATCTTTTCAGCGGCCGCTGAAGGGCTCGGTGCTGGTGTTCTTTGTCCGAGAAAATCCGATGCGGTTCAAGTCGTAGTACGTCGTTACGATTCTGCGGATTTTTTTTTTTCGGTTTTGTTCAAGTTTTTTCGGTTTTATTCGTGGGGATTTTCATACAAGAACGGTGGGGCTTTTATTTATCGCCGATCCGCATACGGAACTCGGTCGCGACGAGGCTTTTGTTTTAAAAGTTCAACCCCTAAAACACGTATCCTCGGGGGGTGATTCTTGGACGTTTTTGTGGGCTTTAAAATGCATTTCTCTGACCCATAAAAATGGTTTATCGCCGTCGTATAGCTGAAATTCAGCAACTATTTCCGCGAAACGATAAATTTCTACGTTGTTATAAATATGATACGTAGTCGGGCGCGAGCGCAATAAAATATTCGAACAAAAGTTTACTAACCGACTAACGTAAGTAAAATTTTGAATAATCGTTTTATATCCAGTGAATTGACCCGATATGAAAGCAGAACAGTTTTGCGGTCACTTTTATGTTTTATAAAAGTTTCACAACTATTTATTTGAAAGTAATTTCTTTTACCATGAATATTTTCATGATTGTATAATAAAATTTCATCAGAAGTATGTTTATTTATTTATCATGAAATCCATTTTTCAATTAATAATTTATTTTCAGTATCCAAATCATATACTCTATTCTTTGTATTTTCATTAATAATTTAAACAAACAAAATAAACACATGACACATTCTATCAAAAGCACACAACCAACTTCCACGCACATCGGACGCAATAAAAGCGCTAACGCACCGAAGCCCGCGAAACCGAGCTCGTAAGGCTCTCCCGGTCGTTTCAGCGATAATTGCAGTCTTGAAAGCCTTCTACACTCCACCCCCACTATATCACCTCCACCACCACCTCCACCACCACCTCCACCACCACCGCCACCACCGCCACGACCACCAACTACCACCACGATAAAACCATTTACTGGATATGATTATCCTACACCGAAAATTCCATTCCCTCCTCCTATAGTTATTAGAAAACCCCCACCACCACCGATACGACCACCACCTCCACCACCACCACCTCCTCCACCAACACCTGCAAAGCCATATCTTCCTCCATTTACACCAACAATTAAAACATTTACTCCTCCTACAATTACTAGGAAACCACCGCCACCGCCACAGCCAACAACAGCACCCCACACAACACCACACTCTGTAGAAAACCAGCCGGTCGTTTGTCATAGCCAGCACGCAACTGACGCAAGACCGAAATCAACGTGTCGCCAACCAACGAGTCGATCTCATCGATCAGCAGAATGAGCGGTTTTTCGCTTTGGCGCGTCCAAAGCGAAAGAATGGCATTGAGTGCGCCAATTCCCCCATATGTTTGTAAAATTTGTTGGCTTATCTGCTCTGGGTAAAGATCATGTAAGTAGTGGCGCGCACGCAATGATAATTCTCCTAGAATCGCACGCATCGCACTCTCCACATCTTCACGAGCGGCTTGAGCGGCTTCGACATTCATATAGAGGCAGCGATAGGTGTCACCCTGGTTAAGGTGTGCCATCAACGCCAGCAACATACTGGTCTTACCCACCTGACGCGGGGCGTGCAAAATAAAATATTTCTTCTGCTCAATCAACTCCGTCAGTTCTGCTAAGCCGATCCGTTCTAACGGTGGCAGGCAGTAATGGTCGGCGACAGCGACACCGATGTGACGACAGCGCGGCGTGCGGGCGTGCCGATCATCGGCGTCACCTTCGGCTATACCGACGTCCCCATGCGCGACCTGACGCCAGATGCGCTGATCGACAGCTACAGCGACTTCCACGCCGCTCTGGGCCGCCTGCGGCAATAGCGCATCCAGCCTGCACGCCACCGCCACATTGGAACGTTAGTAGTCGGGCGAACGCTAGAAGGCGGGTCAGGTCTGCGCGGGCTTGGCACGTGCCGCGCGTCACTTGCTACGGAGACGTCCATGGCCAAAGCAATCGCCGGCCCGGCTTGGGGGCTGATCGCTATGATGATCGCGATGATGTTGGCGACCGCTCCTGGCAGAACGCAGGTGTCAGCCGACCGCGTCCCGCCGCTATCGATGACGGAGCCGACATCGGAAGACGAGTGCCTCGAACTGGTGGAGCGCGTGCTCGCGCTCGCCGAGGACGCCGATATGCTTGACGATCACGTGGACCAGGCCGACGCTCATCTGGAAAAGATGGAAGATGCCTGCCACGAAAAGCGCTTCGCCGACGCGCTCGACCACGCCAAAG
>JAOXNN020000053.1:280059-292123 GCA_028571205.2 Hydropsyche betteni | reverse complement strand
TTATATACATGTATAGGGGATTCAAATATTTTTTCCACTGCGTAATAATCGATGTATTGCATAAGTCAATAGAGACAATTTCATACTCATGATATTATAGACGTTAAGTATATGCGCATGAAGACCATATATGCATGAAGAACAATTTCATAGAAGCAAAAAAATAATTGTATCGACGCGTCGTTTTAAAGTCGCGAGCGTCATCGTGACGAACAGACAGATTATTGAATTAATATTGAGTACATAAAAATTATGAGAATTCGCCGGTAATTTTTACAAAAAAACAAAAACAACAATCAAACTCCCCACGACACATACGCATCTAAAAACCCCCGTTAACGTCCTCTCTGAATAATTGAGAACCGCCGCACAGGGCTCAGGGCACACACAAATTCGAAAGGATTTCCTCAGAGCCGGTCCTTTGACACGGTCGGCCGAAAGGACCCCTAGAGCGGCCATAAATCACGGCGGCCAAAGGGTTATTGGCGGTGTGTTTCCCACTAGCGAAAGTGTGTACACTCCCCGCGCCATTATGCTATATTTTATACGGCGCTGTGGACGTCTGCTGTCCATACGGGCGTGAAGAACATAAAGATAAAAATAAAAATGAAAACGCGGGGTGTGAAGGTGTTGGGGGTGCGTGGGAAACCGCCCCGTCGGGGGTGGGAAAAAAGCGGGAAGTTTTCGCACGTCGGGTTCGAGGCTTTGAGGGTGGTACTCTATTTTAAATTTATGTGTTTTCGTATTGGTAGTGTCTATTATGTTTTTGGATTTTTTTCGGTTTTTATGTAAATGAAATTTTTTTTTTAAATTATACAGAATGGTACAAAGGGAAAAGTTTTAAAGAGGTTATAGGTCATTTTATTTGTAAAATTTTAAGTCATGCATACCTTAGTTTAAAGCAGTGCTCCGCAATCGGTGGTGCCGTGGCACACTGGTGTGCCGTGAGCTGGATAAAGGTGTGCCGTGGTTGAATTCAATTTATTTGACATTTTTCAATTTTTCATAATATTGTCTATTTTTCAAAATGTAGTATAGATTATTAAAAAATGAACCGAAGAAAATAAGTAAATTGGTAATTTTATGGTGATACAGTTTGATCGAGATAAATCATTTGAAAGAAATTTTGCTTTGTCTCCTTTTACACGGGATGGGAGGAGATTAAACTTTCATGCACTACTTTTATAGCATAAATATATCATATATACATCAATGGGTTTCTTGGGATTGCGTGTCGGGGGGTCACGAAAATTTGCCACTACCTATATATTTTAGCTTTTGGTGTGCCGCAGAATTCTAAGAAGAATTTTGGTATGCCCTGGATGGGAAAAGGTTGCGGAGCACTGGTTTAATGTCTTCTGTCAAATATTTATATAATAGTTGACGTGTCTTACGAGATACTTATGAAAGGTATTCAAATTTTATTGGCATGCCTGAAACGCGGTAAAAAAAATTTGAAAATTTTGGCAAGTGAACGAAAAAAGATTTGCCGCCACTTTTGTAAGAAATGTCAAGTATCATATTTAACAAAATGATGCACATAATTTTAAGATGCGTCTACACTAGATGCCGTTAAATTTCATAGACAAAGCGAAATTCTTTGTTTTGCCCATGAACGAAGCGATAACACAAACGTCGAATATCATAAATTTATTTATCTTATTTATATTAAACAATAATATAATATAAATACAAATATACCACCATGGCATAACAGACCATCCCACATAGCCATGGTGGCCAAATTATGTATTAGATAAAAATTCATCACTTTATTTTGCCAAATGGATACCAAAAATAAACATGTCGTCATATCCGAGTGACTCTCGAGACGGATCGTGCCATCGTTCTAAATGCAAATACCTCGAATCGTAACCAATCTGTTCAAATGCATCATAGTTTGCCTGCGATAATTCAATCTGCATAAATTCGCATAATTCCGAATTAGCCCGAAAGCGCGGCCATTAAGCGCCGTCGCGCGTAATTAAAATTTACGACATTGCGCCATAAATTCTTTCGGGACTTTGTGTTTGAAAAAAAAAATATATTTCCGCAGCCTGGGGAGTCGCCATGGCCTGGATAGTCCTATACTGCATATCGAACAAGAATGGAATATTAAACAAATTGCTGAGCTATCGAGGAATATTGCCGCTGAGCAGATTGGCATATTGTGCTTATTTGGTCCACCCGACAATTATGGTTATTTGTTCGTATCAATTGGACGGGCCGTTCCATTTGCACAACGGCATTGTGGTAATTTGTTTTTGCCGATGCTATGTTTGATTGAGAAGTCGGCGATGGAATTTGTTTGATGTTTATGTCGTATTTTCAGTTGGTGATTTATGCAGGAAATGCGGTGATGAGCTTTTTAATGGCGTTTGCTATTTCTCTAGCTTTCGAGGCGCCTATCGTGCGATTGCTCAAAATAAGTAAATCCAAAAAAGATTAATATTTAAGTGTAGCTTATTTTGTTTATTAATTATATTTTGATTATGTATGTATTTATAAAATAAATGTATATAGATTATGTGTGATTATTTAAACAGATATTATCGAAATTTATTTTATCAATTTCAGGCAAATTTTGTTTAAATGAAATGGGAAGAGGGTAGACCTAATTTCCATATTTCATCAATTTTTCACCGCTAAATATATGCCAGGTTGCTCTTGTTAAATGTAATGAAGGGATATATTTGAATACTATTTGTATGTAAAACGTTAAAAAAAAACATGCAAACAATACATATATTTAAATACTAATTTGCAAAAAGCTTTGGTCAAAACAATGTCGTAACTTTTGAATGTCACATGCTTTCGATATATGATAAAATTATACGGTCCCGTATTTCGAATTACTTCAATATTTATGAAAATTACTTAAACTTTCTCCTCGTAAAACTAAAATATGATCTAATATCCGGCAGTATTCGATAAATTTAAAAGCAAGTATATTAAATAAATTAGTTTTAAACTTGATAAAACGATCGATAATTTGAAATCAACAGTTGCCGAACTACGTTTGGATTTCGTGACCTGAATACATAAAAATTTCAATGCGGAATCGAAATAAAAGAATATTAGTATAAAATATTCTACTTTTATTATTTTTATCCTTTTTTTTGGCAATATTCATATTTAACCGAGTCCGTTTTGGCAGCTAATTGTTTTGTTAAATAATATTCGCTATTGTCGACCCGGCCTCGTAACCGAAAAGCTTTCTCTCTCAAAATATTTTTATTGACAAATATAATAGAATTTTATTATAAAAAAAAACCCGTTCGGACGAAATTTCACTGCGACAGAATCATTAATTTAAATTTTTGCCGCATCAATGACGATTGAATAAATTTCAAGATCATTTAATTTCGTTCAAGCCCAACTTTTAACATTAAAAAAATCTCAACGAATCATAAAATTTAATATATCAAAAACGAAAGGAAAATTATTCATATAATCTCAAATTATAAATTTCAAATAAAATTTTCATAAGTTATTTTTAGATATTTCAGATAAAAAATTATTCAGATGATGAAATTTTCGTCATGACTACCGTTCTACCTCACGAAATTATAATTTAAAGTTTTATTTTTCCACGAAAAACGGAATAAAGCATAATATTTTCTCGCACAAGATATTTACCGGAAAAATCAAACTTTATGTATTCGCTAGCACATTACAAACACTCTAGAGACGCGATCTCCCATTTGCTCGAAATGAAAAAATATCGATTCAGTTCCCCTGAAAACTTTATTCATTCCCTGCTGACGTTTTCCACATACACGCAAAACCAACACACACACACAGAAACACACAGCAAAAAGCCTATTTAATACCCACCATTGGCAGAGCGTCATGATGAAAGCACACGTATTGTTTGTACGGAGTCTTGCAGCGGTGCTATTGTACTCTGCAACTGCAACTGCAACTGCATCTGCTGCAACTGCACTTCTGACCCAATTACGGTCCAAAAATAGACCCACCTGAAATGCGGTTATTATTTTTCGCAAAGAAACAAACGTCCCGATGCGGTGTTTGTGCAAGAAACCGTACCTGTTGGGATCGGCTGCGAAATCTGACAAATGGTGCAATCTTCTAATTCAAATGCATTCACTGCGAGAATCGCAAAGTGCTTCAACTGCGTTCCGAATTAAACTTTGCATATACAATCGTGTACGTGCACAACTCTGTGCATCAAAGAACACCATCCGAACGAAACCTCTGCAGGTGAATTCCGAATTGTTTTGACGGTTCAATCTCGCTTCGCTAATCGAAAATAAGCTCTGCACATAATAGACGTTATTTAATTAAGATAGTTTACATATCCAACATTATATTAGGGTAACAAATGTTAAAATTCAACAATCTACCCAAATAAAGCCCCCAATTCAAACGAAATACGCAAACCGATATATTTGCTGAATGTGAAAATTATATTAAACCGGCGCAGTAGTTAAAGGGCGAGAATATCTCGAGCGAACACAAATAGGCACATTTTGAAATGTTAATTCTAAGAGTATAGGTCAAGGCAAACCGACCGAAATAGATGATGGGGAAGGCACGCAACATTGAAAACTTAACATTAAACCAAAACAAGGCTTCGCGCGATGTTTTCCGAAGTTCCGCTACTCGACAAGTTCGCACCCTTGAACTGCTCAAAGCCGATCCGATTATAAAGAACGATTCCTCTTGTTAAGTGTTTTGCCTTCCAAATATGTTAAGAGACTATGGTATAATATTAACTTGTTGAAATTCGGCAGTGACTTGAACGACGGGCGGTCGATTTGTATTTGAACATGTTATGAATGACTCGAATATTTGGACAAAAAAGTATGAAGCTTTGAAAGTTCAAAAATCGGTAATTTTAATATTTCTCAGTAGTTAAAGTTCAAAAATCGGTAATTTTAATATTTCTCAGTAGTTAAAGTTCAAAAATAAGTCTCGAACTACCTCATAGTGATACTATGATACTACTCCTCTGAGCTTTGCAATAATAAAAGATTATTGGGATTAAGTCTTTTGCCAATCTCATATTTACACTCGCTAATAAAACGCAACTGTCTTACAATGTTAAGCGGGTATATAACATTTTTGTTACTTTGGCTGATTAAAGCTGTCCCCGTTCCACTGTGAATATTTTCCGGAAACACTCGAGAGTGTTTCATCCATCTTTTATGTTTTCACTCGAAAAGCCCGAGGGTTCGAGTGTAGGAAAAGGGCGACTTTTTCACGAGCACATCTGGACCGGTGGACAAAGAAACTTTTTCAATGAGAAAAGATTGCATACACTAGTCGCCCAAAGGAGGTTTTCGTGTTACTAGCACCGTATACGCTCCTCGACTAGAGTGGTCTTATATTAATTAAGTAAAAAAAATGTTATTTAAATATTGTTCATCTATACTTTTCAATATTCAAATATTCCTTTAAATAAATTGCAAAAACGTATTGAATCAAGTCTGTGAAACAAATTCCAATACCAACGTATCGGAATTGACGTGTGAATGGAATGTTTTTAGTTAATTTCATTTGATAAATAGTGAGTAAAATAAACATCAATCTCTGTCTGTTTTGTTGTTTATTTACATAAATTGTTTGATGAAAATTTCAGTATATGTTGAGTGTGAAAGCGTGAAAATGTGCGCGTATTGTGAAAACCGTTCCCCTTTATAATTCTGTGATTAATGTACGTTATTTTCAATTCAATTTTTCCCCAGATTTTATCATGAACCCTTCTTTTCGAATTCACGTCAAAATTGACGCTTCGGTGAAAGCCCGCTAAACTTCCTGGAAAAAATTTAAATTCAGCGCGGTGGATCCGAACATAATAAATTTATACCGGAAGGAAACCGCACGGAGAACACGTTTTCATTAATTTTCGCTTTTAATCGGTGCGAATCCTTAATAACGTTTTAATTTCACACCTATTTAGGAAAACGAATTAATTTCGCGACAGGGCGTTGCCTTTGCAAATTACGCACCGCCATGTTGTTAAATGTTAATTAACAATTACCGTGACGACGTTTTTTCGCGTTGGAAATTTTCATTCTCGACGAAAATTCACTTTTTTATATTATTTCACTCGGATTGTTCGTTTGCTCGGTGTTGAATCAACAAAACATTGTTCTTTTGTCGGTTAGTAACTTGAGAAATTTAACTTTGGTCGTCGGGGTTCTGAAACGCAACGAAGTTAGTGTTCAAATCACATGATTCGCGGTCAACGTTATGTAGGGGAATTTTCAAAGTTTCAATTGCATTTTAGAGCATGTGTTTCTTTGAAAAGTTTAAATATTTATATACGAAAATTTATTTGATTTAATAAAAATGTGGAATCCACCGAAAATAACGAAACAAATATGAGATATTGGATAAATAAAAATAGCATGTTCCATACTCAGTATTTACATATTCATTCCTATTCTTTTGATTCATAAATAAAATATTTTACATAAATGAAATGCTCCTACAAATACAAAAATAAAAAATTCATATTTTCCCTTACGCAAATTTTTTTTGAATGAAAACTATCTCGAAAACTGCGACGCCGTTTCCCTTCACAATGCTTCCATTATTTGAAGAGTGCGCTATGTATTATGTGCTATTGTATGTATTTTTTTGGGAGAGACATCCCAATATTGTTCTGAACTTTTTCGGATAAACCTCTTTCGAATATTTCCAGCTCAGTATATTCTTCTGATGATGAAGCATTTCCATGTTCAGTCTAAATCGAGTGTGAGAAGTCGAAGCGATAATGCAAACCGAGGCGGGTTCGTTCGACCGGAAGCGATAAATTGGCCGTTTTCAATAAATCCATTGTACGAGGATGTTATCAACCTATTTCCAAATTATAATATAACATTTTATATGAAAAAGGCCTTAATGGGAAAGCTGTAAATGCGACGTTACTTCAGAAATATTCCGAAATATATTATACTAAATAAATTAAGCTTAATGGGGTAGGCTTCGGAATCAGATTTCGAAAAAGCGATAAAAGGAAATTCGCGTTAAGTATCTTAGAAAAAAAAATAAGCAAAATTGCATTTGCGCAAAAGCGCGGTCAAGGGACTTAATACAATTTCTGATCCTAAACCTTAAGAGCACCTTTCTATAAACCAAACTCGTTAAAATATTCATTATATTAAAATATTCTTATTATCTTACCTCTAAATTTGATATTAATAATACTTTTAATTTCAATACCAAAATTTTATTCATAAATAAACCAAAACTTTATACTCTTCAAAGATACTATTCAACCGAAATATGATCTCGAACTTTCCTATTAATTAAAACCCATTCACAAAACGGAAAACCTTTCCATCTTTGACAAAATTCCGACGAACCAAAAGCACATTCATACATAATACATCAAAACGTATAAAAGCCTTCAGAGGTCGACGATGCAATTCGCACCATCAGTAAAACCCAACTAGTTTCGAATAACGAGAATTCGGCAACCGCTGACAACTTTACTGACCGTACGAACTTTATGCTCGCTGTTGTACGTAAACGTAAAAGGCTTCAACAGGAAGACCATTATCCGTTTCAGTGGCGGTTCAAATTTCGAGATGAATTATTATATGACGGGTATTGACGGGAGAGCTTTCAGTATTCTGTTTGACCACTATGAGTCGTCGAAGCCGATATTGGAAACGTGGAAGTCATGGGTTCTGCGATTTTATGCTATCTATATATTATAAATTGTGTAAGTTATATATGACTATGATTAATTTTTTTATGAATATACGTGGAAAATCTTTTAAGAGCTTCTGAATCCATTAGTTGTGACGATATCGATGTGTTATCTCGAATGGTGTCGAGTTGATTGTGTCAATTCAAAATATCACAATGCATGTCAATTACTGTGTAGATCGTATGTTCGAATATGATTGTACGAGAATTCAATTCTTCGTGTGAATATATAAATTGGAATCGTTGTATTTGTAAAATGATAAAAAAATAATAATACTGTTGAATTCAGTTTATATGAATCGAAGTTTTTTCACCTATTGCTTCGATATGAAGGTTTTTATTTGAAACTTTTCATAGGAAAAGTTGGTTTTATTGGAATCCCAAGATGATCTCACTCTGTAAGGGGAAAATGCAGAGAACTTTTCACTATATTTTTTATAGTACATGCACTTCACGCTCTTGCCAAAAGCTTTTTGGTTTAAATGCCATAATTTTGCACTCCAAATGAAAAACTTTTATCGTTTTTTGAAATATAAAGTATTTGTGATACTTCGCCAACAGATTACGAACATACAAATATTTCTCTCTTTATATTTTAGATATTTTCAATTTAACCAAACAACTTTACTTTCGCACGAACCCAACATAAAGTATCCATGTTGCGTATTGAAAACGGGGAAAAACAAATTGTTAAACTTTTTTTTTCAAACGCACAAGTTATCCGTATATATTTTTTATTAGATCGTTATTCCACATTTTCGCATTGCTTTTAATATATTTTACGTTCGGTTTGTTCCCCTTGAATATTCAATAAAGGGAATTTGCGACAAAGCGCTAAGCTAATAGTCTCTTATCAGATACATTAAATGTGACACACCTTTGTGTATTTAAAGGGTCGAAATACAAACAGAAAGATTAACTCGATAATATAAACACCCTGAAACTTTGAAATAATCCATCTATAATCTTCATATCACATATTCATTAATTTGATGATTTAAACTTATACATAATTGAAATCTGTATATTTCGAAATCAACTATTAATCTCTTATGCATTGAATCTGAAAAGCATAAATTTCAGTATGCATTCAAATTTTTTTGCATTTTAATATTGCGCATTTCATTTATTTTTCGTATGCAAATAACTTTGGAAAAAACTTTCGGAATGCAATTAAATCGAGTTCGTGTGTCAGTTCCAAATATAAATGTAAATCCAGTTGCATTTGGATTTCGTATGCATAACGTTCGATTTGCACTAGTTCAAAATGTATAATATGTATATAAACGTCCTTTCAAATCCCTGATTTGAATTCGTTGTATTGCAAATAACATCAATACGACGAATGCATACTGCATTTTTGCAGTGTTTTATAGATTTTCCATACCCTTGCACAGTTTTATTATTTTCCAACATCGTTTCGACAGCCCCAACCAATAAAGCTTTCCAAGGAAAATCCCATCACAGTCGTGGATTAAATTTTCACATGACACTTTAAGTCGTTTTGTGTTTCGATATAAATCCGATAAGCGTTTTTTCACAACGTAAACTTTTAGGGTTTTATAAAATTGTACACATATTTCAAATTCAAATCGTTATTTGTGTACAAAATATATTATTTATACTTTTGAATTAGGGTTGTTAATTCACCGCGCAAATTTATCATATTATCGAGATAAATTTTGTCGACAAAAAAGAACTTTCTTCGGCTAATTTCTTAGCAATATTTGAGACCAACAATCGGGAAAACTGCTCGGGGAAAAGTTGGCGTTAAGTCCGATAACCATAAACGAAAAAAAAACTTTTTTTTTATATTACCCATAAATAAATACGTGAATGTTGAGGTCGTGAATATATTTATTGGTTTGTGTTGACGAGAATTATTTCGAATGATATAATGTACGTGTTACATTATTATTTATCACCACTCGGTTTTGGATGGTATAAATCTTCAGAACGTAAATAGTGGCGCCAAATTCAGAATAATAAAGCTATATTTATACAAATACAGCGTATATGCATAATGAAACACTTTGTGGTTTTCATGAACATTTTTCAAAGTTGCGTTATTAAAATATTAATATGTCACGTCACAATGCTTAATCTCAGCTCCGCAGTCCTAAATACCGAATTTTCTATAGAGTTTCGGGCCAACTGGGTTCTGAAGACTGTTTTATTATTAATTAGCGAAACTTTAGCAGTTTCGAAGAGGGAAGATGTTCGCGTTTTAATAAAACGACTTGCCGAGAAATGTTTCCCGTAATTACGTCTCGGAATCTTATTCCGTTCACATACTTAATAGTAAGACGAAACTTTTTATCCGATTATTAATTAATATGGAAGAAAGACAACCCTTGGATTTTTTAACAATCCAGTGAAAAGATTCAGTGCTTCGTTCGCCAGTATTGTATTTTTATTCGTAATTAACAAATTGAACGGGGTATTGATGGTGTTTTTGCTTGACCTACTTATTTTAGTTTAATGGCATGATTCACTATTGAAGGTGCGGTTTTCTAATGCCGCTTTTACGATGGAAGTCATGCGAAGTTTATTTTAGTATAAAATCGCGTGTTTTAATGAGTTTTCATTAAAACATTAATATGATAGAAAATGTTGATAATGAAGACGTTATCGACAGTATTTCATTGAAATGTTAAAATGTTTCATAATTATAATACAAAATTTTCACAATGAAAACTGTATATAGCAATACTTTATAAATATATATTTAGGCGATATCACGTAATAAAATTTTCCCATTTTATACGAATATGGCATTCACATTTTATAATACCAAAGTAACGATTATTCTCATAACATTAAATATGAAAGATACGATCCATTTTACAACCGCATTATGTTCTTCGAACGATATAACACCACATATTCCACCACAACAATATCATTCAATTATTGAACTTAGTCGATTCGACAAATAATTATTTCAAAGCTGACCCACATTGATGAATGTCATTATCGACACTTTCTAGTTACAAAGCTCCGACAACAAACGAAATACTATCCGCAATTGAGGAACGAGTACACACATTCTCATGGTTCAATTGAACCTAACAATCAATACTGAAATGCAATAGAGCCTTCGAGCGATTTCCAGATGGCACGTATCAATTGGACTTCACCTGCGTCAAATAGACTATGCCAATCTATATGATTTTATTGATATAATATTATAAAATCTTACGATACATGGACTGAACTTATGTTTTTTTTTTAAATTTGAATATAGTTTAAATGAATGTTATTTTTATCTCTGCAAAAAAAATTCCAAAAATCACCAAAAAGTGATCACCAACATCGAGAACATATTATGTAAAATATACATATTACACACATACACACACACACACACAAAATGATAGTGTGTGGTTTATAAAGTAAACTTAAAGTGCATTTAATAAGCTATTTATATTCTTCATGATGAAATATGTAAATTTTGAAATATGCCAGTGTTATAGTGTGTCATCAGAATAATAATTAAATTATTTTATGAATATGCTATTTATATAAATTTTCATGAGATTATCAATTTGACAGTTATTTTTTGGTTCATGGAAAGTTTAATATTATGCATTATACATCATGCATTCATATTAAAATGCATAATATATAATGCTTATTTTCGACTTCAAGACAATTAGGAATTCTATATATACTCGTACTTTGAAAGTTATTAAGATTAATAATAAATTTGATGAAGATCCAGCTACCTTTGATCATTAAAATTTAACAACTCAAACATGGAAACGATCTTATATTTCCAAATTAAAATGATCCAGCATGAAATAATTTTCAAAATTTAAACTCTTCAAGAATCGCCTACTTATCACACGCGACAAAGCAAAACACCTTCACTTCTAACAACTTCAAAAAGACCTTCACATACAAGATATAAACTGCATACGACGATCACCAATAAAATTCATTTAAAATTAAAAAATAATCACATCCAAACAACAACAAACATATACGACAATTTATACAAACCCAAACTTTCATCACAAAAACCATCGAATTTCACCATTAACCTTTACCTTACGGTACTAAAAAAAACGCGCGTCCCGGTGCTGTGTAGTCACTACACATTCAAAAATTAGCTATTTAAAATCGGAAAAATAAAAACATTTATAAATAATCCCCTTAATTAATTATAATTGAAGTAAAAAATTACAATAATTGTGTTTTATTTGCTGAAATAATTAAAAAAAACCATCAGGCAACGCTCACGAAATGGACATAGGTCCAATCCATTTGGAAGTCCGAATGCCACTGCACTGCAGACAGGAATGCCCCCCACTCACGACTGAGAACGTTGAGCTACTCGCACTTTTACAGTGAAGTATGCAAGAGTGAGATGCGA
>JAOXNN020000053.1:248796-279959 GCA_028571205.2 Hydropsyche betteni | reverse complement strand
ATAAAAATCAAAATTATTTTTCACTTTTTTGCAAGATTTTTTGTCGAAAAAAGAAAAACAGCGACCGCCGATTTTGTTGCTGCTTTCCAAAATTTCTACCGAAAAACCTGCTTCAATTAAGTTTTTCGCTGCAGAAATTCCTGCAATTCCGGCGCCGATTATTACAACTTTTTTCATTTATTTCGCTTGTTCAAACATAAATTTTGCTTCAAATTTTATTCTTTTTCTTCTTGATTTAATTGTCAGAATATGTCTTTTTCGCTATATTTTCAATTCAAGATTCTAGAGAAGTATTCTGTATGATTTTTGTCATAATTAATTTCTTTTCTAAAACATGGCTCTATCAAACAATAATTTTGTTCACTTATTCAATTTGGAGGATTAATTTTTCTTTCTTTTATACATTAATTTTAATACGTTTAAATATAATAAACAGATCAGAATTAATATTATTTTATGTAAAACGCTTATCTTCAGAAGCAAATTGATTCTTCAAAAAACTCTTTACCTAATCAAAAAACTCTTCTTTGACTGTTACACCGTTATTTTTCTCAGAAATCGAATTAAAACCAACTGAAAAATGTTCCAAGTACTACAACGTGATAGTGAACAAGGTTCTTATTCGATTTACCTTTTTCCCTTTACCCGAAAGGTTCCCTTAATGAGGGATAGATATTACACAAAAGCTCACCCCCACAGCTGCTGACAGTTGATTTCCACAAAATTAGCGAAAGAGGCCTTATTTTATCGTGCTCTTTATTTCGGGATAAAATTCCTAATTGATTTCGTTATCGAAACCCTTGTTCGGTTTTGTGTGGGAGATGTGAGACCTTATGTAATAAAACGTTTATTTTTTGTACAACCGATAAATTGAGTTTATTATATAAATAATAGAACGAGACTCAAGAATCTTAAGCACTTCTTATATATCAAATATCGAAAATCCGATGAACAATAATATTATACAACTCAAACTCCTATACATTGTTTATCAAAACCATGAAATTTCATCGAATGAACACCGCCCAATACAATTTATCTTGCTTTTCTCGATTTTTTTATTCGGTCGACACGTAATATAAAACATTTACGTTTTCCTTTTACGCGACAATCAAAGTCGCGGCTCTTTAGACGCCCTAAGAAAATAAATTCGTGGGTCGTCGATTTATTACCGGCGGACGAAAGATTTACTATCGGCCACTTTGCGCTTGATACGCGAATAAACACCGACGACATTATGGGCGAAAAGGGCTCGAAGTGTCCGTGTGTGTGTAAAAATGGTCGGCGACATGCTGGGGAAATATTATACGATGAGGAAAAGCGGAAAACCCATTAAAAAGGCAATAAGACGCCGATGATTCAGCGCAATGTGACGAAGGACGAATATTGCCTAAAGTGACACGGTACCTACATTGAAATTATATTTAAGTACGGGGAGTGGGTGTAGTGGAATTGTTGGATAGGCTTAATATATTGGACGGACATGATTAGATTATATAAAATATTTTAAATAATTTTATCGTGAAATTTCTTCTGTAGAAATTTGAAAATATTAAAATTTTACTTGCTAGATTCAAATTTTATGGTAAAAATATTCTACATTTGAAAAGCTTTGACGTTTTATACGACTGGTTTATCGCTTTGCATGAAAATCGAGATTGTGCTACATTGAAAAATATCTGAAAGTGCTACGAATGAAAAATTGTAACTATTCACATACAAAAATTCATGCGTTATGTACATTTTTCTTAAAAAAAATAAAACTTTGACAAATTCGAATATCAAATAAAAAATTTCATTAAAAAACAAACCACACGATCCATTCGAAAAATTCCACATCGCCCCACTCGAACATCAACGCCGATTAAATCGCGCAACTCGTAACTTTTCGGTTTTACCGCTATCGCGGCTTCCAGAAAAACTCCCTGAACCGTGCGACAACTTTATCTTTCCAGACCCGTCGAGCACCTCCGAAAAGAGGCCAAAAAAGGCGGGAAATGACGAACGAACGCTGAAGCCACGTTCGAGCGAACCGCAATGGCGTCCACGACGACCGTGTTATCGCCGTCGACCAGAGCTCCTCAAAGGTTGGGCGAAATGTTGGCCGTTCCGACGACAGGTATAAAAGATATACATGCCAACACCAATAAGAGGCCGATGGTCATTATTTATCCCACAGGTGGGTGGTATCGATTTTTTTTTTAATTTTTATGATTACTTGGATATGGGTAATGCAGTGTTTCTCAAATTTATTTGTGGCCCCGTTTCAAAGTTTCAAAAATCTCCTTGTCCTCGTGTATGGTGAAGGTATTTTTCAACTTACCACGGAAATACGTTCCTGAATGTCGGTCGTAAGTCGAATCTAAAAAAAAATTTTTTTTTAAACACTTTCGTGGCCGATGACACATAGTGTCCCAAAATCAACGCAAGATTTTTTAAATAAAAATCATATAAAATCTTTCGATAATTTTGGGACACTTTGTATCATCGACTATCCGTGCAAAAAATTTTTATGACATATTTATGTCATCGACCACATTAGTGTTAATACAATAATTAAAATGATCCAATTTTTTTTTTCGAAATGCATTATACATAAATGACAGTAGCTCGTGATTTTATAAATATTATAATTTTTGGAATTAAAAAAATATAATTATGTTATTTTTACCGTCGTAAGTACGACCCTTCGTAAGTTGAGAGCTATCTGTATATTTGGATTAGTCACCTCAGATTTATTTTAGCTATTAAAATTGCTTAAATTTTTCTTGTAAAGTTAGGCTTGAAATAAAAAAATACATATTTTTGTAAATGCGTTTTTTAACAATAAAATGTAACAAACAATAATCATTTGAGTATTGACCTCAAAAAACCATTCAAATTACCTCTCCGATGGGGCCTCATCCTTTTATTGGGAAACATTGCGTTAATATAATATATGGGTATTAAATTTAAAAATTATAAATTTAAGTTTAGCATATTCGCAATTCAACAATAACATATGAAGATAAGTTAATCTGATTCGTAATGTTTTCAGTGTCTCCCGAGTCCGTTATAGTGCCGATAGTTTCTTCCATTTTGGGATTTCCCCTGCTGGCCCTTCTAGTAATATGTTGTCTTAGGAAAAGGGCGAAAATGGCGAGGTGAGATATTCGATATATTTTCGTATTTACTCAGCGAGGAAAATTGAAGGGATCGAATAAAATTTCGTACGAATTGGGCCGAACAATTCTGGATATTTTCATTAAGGGGTCGTGAACATACACAAGTGTATTTTCCTATAGGAAAAGTCTTTTCAGCGAAGCGAAGAGACATCATTTCGTAATCGCCTAGGAATTTTTTCATACGGCCGAATAAATAGGAAAATTCCGTTCTATAAAGTATACGTGCGGCAATATTTTAATTCGAAATTCGCACCACGACTTTTTCAGTTTTTTCAGGTCGACGTTTCTTCGAGTAGTTGGCGCTCCACTAAGTATTTCGCCCCATCCATCATCTGCGAAAATTTCGCTTGACAAATGTCTTTCCTATGTTTTCGTACGGAATCGCATTTTCATCTATGCGTCCGACCTTTCTCAAAATTTTCGTTTATAAATATATGATAATTTTCAAATTATCATTAATAGGCAAAATTTTACAATACTTTGAATCATACGTGTACATATATACATTTCACTGACAAACGAAAAAATTGAAATATAAAATTATGAAACTATTCAAAAGGTTTTCAATAATAATAAAAAAAAAATAAATCCAACCTATCACTAAACATTTGAAGATATGTCTTGTTCTTAAAACAGTTCTAGAATATTTAATCTTTGATCTCTTGAATGCCTCCTATTAATCTTTCCCTACGTTTTCTTTTAATAAAATTCATATGAAGCTTTTCGGATGAAAAAATGTATGCTCTCCTATCGTTAACAAAAGTATCCAATTCAATTACCATGTATATTAAAATTTTCATTTCGAAAACCTTACTTATTAACCACAGAAAACTAGTATTCAAATAAAATCCGTTTCAATTAAAACTATTTTTTCAATTGCATACAAACTGGTACAAACATAAATAAAAATTCTATAAAAATACATGAATAAACACGATTTATGAGTAGGCTGTAAAAGGATTCAGAGCGTACGACTTTTTTCCTCTCGACACCGGCAGGATTTCAATTTTCCGAGTGCGGAAAAACTCGCCCGTTCCAAGGGCCATATTCGTATACCCTTCGCTTAAATATTTAATTTACGCTCGAGTTTCCGTACGTGTCCTTGGGTCGTTGGTATTAGCCCTTTGTGCACGTGCAAGGACGATATTGTTATCGATATGTTCGCGCGAGGACCAGAAAATTCTCAGTATAGCGAAACCACTTTGTTTCATGGAATTTACTATAAAAAATATTTATATATGTATGTACTTTTTTTTAAAATAATATTTAAATAATTATCAATAAACGACTCCTGTTGATGATATAAAAAAGTGTTTCCTTTTATATATTCAGGAATATATTTTCTTAGTAAAAACTTATAATGTAAAATTTTGTTTTGAAACAATGGAAGGATATTCAGTGTACATGGCAAAGCTTTGTTGCTTAATTAGGCAACGTCGAAATTACTAATTTGTGTGTAATTAATTTCTGATGTGATATTATAGGGAAAGAGAAAGACGTAGGAATTGCGGTGTAACGAGTGCAGGATTATCTTTAGTACGTTTAGGAGCTGGAAGAGTTACCCGAACTCCGAGCACAGGTCGAGATCGACCTTCGTTAGATTTGGCAACTGTTTTAGAAGAACGTTCTGATCCGGAGCAAACTCAAGTATAATTAATTTGAAATATTGATTTGAAAGTTATTTTATGTCAAATATTAATCATGTAATCATTTCAGACGGAACTGATGACTCCGGATCGTGAAGAACGTTTACAACTAAGTAAACTTTTAAGTCAACCAGCTAGGTATTTTTTGGAAGGTGGAAGGTAGCGTTCGGCCCAAGCTGTATCCACTCCGAAACCTGCGACAACTCCACCTATATTACCAGGCTCGGATAGATCTCCGTTATGGAATACTCTTACTCACGCACAAACTATCAGCTTACCTCTTGATAGCTAACATGTACTCAAAACGTTTATTCATTTTTGTATTATCTCTTCTCCAATAATTCATTAGATCTTATTTATATTCATGTCTAGAATTTTGTTATAGATAAATAAAATATGTACTGATGATACATTATGTTCATATCAAACAGGAGTGGATATAGTAAAATAAATAAAAAAAACAAGACATATTATTGTTGCATTTCTTTATTTGAACAAAATCCAAACCAAAATTTATAAAAATTATTTAATTAAGCCAGAATACATATTGCAACATGTACGAAAATTCAGAACAAACCATGTGTCGAGCTATTAGTTCTACAGAACAATACATATTAAAAGGTGTATAATTATCAAGATTCATCCAGAATTTCGTCAAGAGTACTAGATGGAAAAATAAACTCTAATATATCTGTCATTGAAGAATTTTTCAATAAATAAACAAATATAAAGCAAATTCAAGCATAAGTCTTTCGTACAAAATGAAAATTGCAAACATTAATCACTTACGTTCCTTCTCACATACGACTACCATAATAGCACAGAAAAATTAGAAAAAAAGAACTTTCATATGTATTTTGCCAATTGTAATGGTTTTACGTCACGCATCCGTCATATACACTCGTAACGTGCACGCCTCCACAACGCAACAGTCAAGACAAACATACAAAACATATTCACACGACATTCATATACATTTTTTTTTTAAGTTAAACCATCATATTTAAACAAACCAAAATTTAAAACATAATGGCAATTGGCCAGGTTTCCACGCGACCATTCAAGAGCGGATAACATCCGTAACATTCAAAATGAGATGGTAATATTTCCCATACTGCAGAGCTGCAGCGGAACTTCACAGGACACTTCCGAAATGCGGAATCTTCCGCAAGTCGACAAGTGAAGTTAAAAAAACATTGCAAATAGATATAATTGCATCTGACTATAATATACAACTATTCTGACACATTATTGTTTTTTTTTTCAGGGCACTAATTGGTATTTTTGATTTTTTTTAATATTTTTTTTAGTTCATTAGTCACCACAATATTTGAATATTTGAATAACAATAAAAATGATATATATTTTCATATATGAAAGAAAACAAGTATATTTTATAGATTGAAAATTTATAATTACTGGATATGTATGTGTATGTGTATGATAAAAATAAGGAAGGTTACATATACACATACACATGCCAAAAGATAAAACCTTTAATCTACGCAGCTATTTACGCTGGGAATCACCCGCGATCAAAATCTACATTCCTCAAATTACGTACTGTCAAACAATGAAAAAAAAACCTATAGAGGATGTCAACGTTGATGATTTTCGAAAAGTTAACCGATATACATCTGGGCGATCGATTCCAATCGAAATAGCCAAATTAAACCGAAACAAATTTTAAAAAAATGGTCTGAGTAATCATAATATATAAACAATTAATTTCATTAAAATTATTATTTTACAAAAAAGAACCACTAAAAACAAGTCAAGCATTTTACTGTATGCTTGTAAATGGGTTAGCCAGTTTATATAAAAATATTTAGAAACAAACAAAAACGAAGAAAATTTGATAAGCTTTCTCTTCGATAAAACGAAAAAGACATTTTCTTCGATACATGTGACGAAAACAACACATCGATACGCCGTTAACGGCATGCGAAATGTGAACACTGGCACTCACGTCCAAAATATTGCACATTTCGAAAAAATAAAAACTTGCTAATTTTAAAATTAAAAATGCATACGTACACACACAAATATTTGAACACAACAAAAATATGTCATATATACAGCCACCGTTCATCAAGAAAAAATAAACATATCAAAGCGTAAACTTCCATGTCTAACCTTTTTACCGAATTCAATATACACTACATGTACAACATTTTCAATTACTACACGAAACCTTATGAGTAAATTGAAATGGCAAGTAGCATACACAAATCAACTCATATCTTCTCCCTAATAATATAGCATCGTGTCCAGAACGATATAAAAACATGGTCCAGTCAATACAGAGGAGACCAGCGCTTGTATACATTACACATTTAAGATAATTAATCCAATTTGAGAGCTAACGCGTAAATATTCAGTGTGAGTATGTATGCACGTGTGGGTATGTGTATTTGTGTATAGATGTGTAAATGTATGTGTTAATATATATATATATTTTCGTGTAATATACCAGGGGTCTAAAGTCGACGAGGTTTCCTCGGATATTTAAGATTATAAGAGCACATTCACATCTACAACACATTACATGTATATAATTTTTTTTGCCAATTTGGTGGAAAAAATTTACACATGAGTGTGAATTACCCCTGATAAGGAAATATAAATGTACAAGTACTTTGCTAAGCAATTTACAATGTGTAATAACTGAAAGAACCGACCCCATCGTGATGTGATCGAATTCAAAGCTGAGTAACGATAAAATAATAAATAGGCGTAGTAATTGAGATGGAGCGGCTGTTCAGTTATTACAATTTTACAAACTAAAACTTATCGTTAAGAATGATATATAACTTGTCTATATATGTGAGATGTCTAATCCATTCGACTATGAAATACAAGAGTATAGTGAATGATACTAATTTATATTTAATAAAATGACTGTTCAACAATGCGAATATGAAGAATCATTTATATTTTTATTTTCACATTTCATGTAGTAAGTTATATTTCAATTTATACAAAAATAATTATTACAATCTTGAAGATTTCAAAAATTGCATTTTTTTAAAAAAATTCACAAAGTTAATTCAATGGATAATTTTTGAGAAACTACGAATACAACAAAAAACCATATTGATAATTAGAATTTCACATCAAAAACAAAAATCCAAAATTGCGACAAATATACATAGAAAACTTAATAAACGAAAATCATTTTGATATTATAGAGCCACAATGATAGTTACAATGTATTAGATGCACATAGATGCTAGTTTACGTAACATAAAAATAAATCTAGTGTATATATTTAACCGGCATAGCGTTACATAAGATATACATTATATACCAGTATTCATACCAAGTATATATTACATTCGTAGGCATAGACCGGTTGAGAGATCTTCATCAGGCCAAAATTACAATTCGAATTAGTCAGTAATGCTAAAATTATCATAAATTAAGCTATTACTTTTATTACAAACCCTTTAACATATACCTATTGTATATTTCAATTGATTCAAAATAATGTTTGATACAAAAAAATTAACATGACTTCTATAGTCATAATGTGGATCGAAATACATCCATAATTGTTTTAAAACAGATATATATGTATGTAAAAAATACAAATCTAAATAATATATAAATATTTGGTTTATGATGGTATGTGACACCTTAATGCCCAATATTCTAAAATATATTAGATTTAATTATTAAGCGGTGAAAAGAATTGTACACTGAAAAACATATGTGAACATTTAGCTTTATAAATTTAATGTTGAGATACAGACATATAGTCGAATATGATATTGAATTTAATTTGATTATTTAGAAGACAATTCGGTCAATTGAAGATAATTTAAATTTTTAAACATCAAAAAAATCAAGATAAAAAAACTGTAACATCGAAAAATTTGTTCAACTACAATAAACAGCTTTGCTCAGTTACTAAAAATTTAACAACTAATGGACGTCTTTCTGGTAATATATATTTGGACTGTCCATTCAATGGCCTTAAAGGCGTCACTACAACAAAAAAATAAAATAAAACAAAACAAATAATTTGAATAATATAAATGGCAAATGGTGAATTATGTGTAAAGCAACGTTAAACATTTAGAGATTGCTGTTCACCACGTTAATTATACAATTGTTTTAAACAATAGTATTCACCATTGTCTCTGACAGCGTGCATAAGTACCGGCTGTCAGATGTTAAGATAAAATTTAATTATCTTGAGCATATGCATTTTTAAGTTAAATATATCTTTGCAGCTCACTCTTGTAATTTGCTAAGTTTCCGCCAATATAAGCGGAAGGTTACACAATTAACTAAATTATCCTACCTACTTCCACATACTCATAAAAATAACAAGTATGTCAAAACTCAAGATGGTCTATCACGCAATGAATAACATTTAAGATGAAAAAGAACAGAGAAAAAAAACACACAGAACACTACAGATATGTGTAGAAGATAATTTTTTTAGAATAATAATTTTAAACATTATTTATATATGTACTGATACTAAAAAAATATTTCGCACAGATCTTTCATTTTTTGCACATAATTTTAGGGCTTTTATCAAAATCGGAATCATGCAAATGTGATAAAAAAAATCATGGTACTGTAAAAATTGACAAATTCTAAGATTACATTTTTTTTTAATAAAAAAAACCATGTCACACCAGAACGGGTTAACATTAGAAAATTACACATAATATTAAATGAAAAATTTTAATTTCGCAGTGTGTTCAACAATAAAAATTTTAGGGAACAATACATTTTTTTTATATTTTTTCATTATTTAAGATATATTTAGACATACAATATAAAAACAGAAATAATAGTTTTCGAATAACAGGTCTTTTAAACATTACGAGTAAAGTAACTATATATTTTTTTACATTACAAAAAACACAAATGAAAATAAATTCGTGAGTGAAATATGAAAGTGAACTATACAAACGTCTAAAAGACCCAATATTCTACAAGTGGAATATGTTATTTAGCGTGTCAGTGGCCTATCTGCAGTGGGTAATAATGGCATATGCAGAGGACGAGCGGCATACATTGAATCCTGACCGGGCAGAGTGCAGCGCAGCTTTCCTTCACCTTTCGCTCTCCCCCCGCTGACTGCCGAGTGCCGCCTCTTGCGATCCGTCCTCCATGTCAAATTTTCAATATTTGCCGAGTTGTCGATACAAGCTTCGCAATGAGGTTCCACCTTGCTGTACATTATAAGAGAATGGTCCAAAATCTTTCCCACTATGTTAGATTCTCTTTTGCCGTCTGAATTATTCATCCACAAAAGACAGTCGACTGCTTCATTTTGCTTGGCCAACAGAGCACTTTTGACAAAATTACCGTCGACAGCTTTGATCGATATTTCAGTTGGGGCGATGAAGCAATTTTCGTTCGGAGTATTTAAATCTTCTCTCCAGTCACTATCAGACTTGACGAGGTCGTGTATATATCGTATGTCAGAATACAACTCATCCCATTCCCTTGCAGTTTCTTCTTCGTGCGTTTTATCTTTGCCGGAATTACAATGCATGATGAGAGTCTTAGCCTGTTCAGTGCAAGTTTTGCAGTTGGTGTCGTCTGTACTCCAAATTGTAGACGGGTTTAGTTTGCAAGAGTTCCAGTCGTCCGAGGCCCACTGATTATTGTTTAGTTTGCATTCGTCACATTGCACCCAGTTCAAATCAAGAGATTCTAGTTCTTTATCGGGATCCAAATTGCTGTTACCGACTTTTTGATTGTTCAGATTGCCGGATCCGAAAGATTCTTGCATATTTGAGTGCGAAGAATTCAACAGATTCAATTTGTGATGTTCAATCAAATCAGTGTCATCGGTTTGAACAGATTTATCAGTTTGACAAACTTTAAATTTGAGAATCAAATCTTTAGCAGTAAGGCTGTCATCAGAGCAAACAGAAGAAGAACTTATATCCAATCTAGCGTAGTCAATTCCTAGTTTTCGGTATTCCATATATCTTTTCGGTGGCTCGTTATCAGACTCCAAAAATATGCTACCAGAATTGCTACGCTTAAACTTGACATAATCTAAATCACTGACAATAGGAAAAGTCATGCCATCAGCATAATTCACGACATTTTGAAGACAGTCTGCGTTATCATGTTTAATGGGCCGAAAATGGGTGCGGGCAGACGTAAGCAAATCTTCTTCATCTTTCTCATCAGTTTCAGAAGTGTTCATTGATTTAGGAAGATCCAATCTTAAATTGACATTATTTTTACGAATAAAACTATCCCCAACAAACCCAGGTGCCTTCGGAATTACCTCAGTAAATGAACTGTACAAACTATGATTAAGAATATTCAAACTTCGAGCAGGAGTTCCAATTGGAGGTTGATGCAATTTAAAAGAAAATAAATACGGTTCCTTAGTACCTTCATCGTTACGCTTGGAAAACGAGGATGAACTGTACGATTGAGAATGATTTGCATTTTTGATATCGTAAGATGTCTCATCAGAGTCATCCAAATTCAACGGCTTCAGTTTTTTGTAAATGACCTCCATAGTTTCCTTACTGTACAAATCATTATTTTCCCAAGGATTCTGTTTGATGGGCAAAAAGTTCTTGCTACCAGTTTCAGCAACAAAGTTCATAGGATGAAAATTTTCATTGTTCATCGCAAAATCGTTGGTCTCCCAATCAGATTTAGAATCGTAATTCGACCATATAGAACTAGTGAGTGATACGGGGAGAGGTTTATCAGCTGAATAACAATCAAACATTCTGTCAGAAGGAGATGAAAGATCTTGAAAATCCAAAGGTAACTCATATTCAATATTATTATTTTGCTCTTTAGGCCAAAGTGCTTCTAAACTACGATCAAATTTAGCTTTAAATTTAGCCATCGACTCTTCTTCGGTGGGTGATTTTTGTGGAGACTTGCAAGTGTCGTTCATGTCCCAATTTCTCGATAAAATTATTTCATCACCGTCAATGTTAAGAAAAGAGTCAGGATCCCTTTCGTAAAGCCTTTTCGAAGATGGAACCTCATCTACGACAGTATTATCGCATGTGCCGTAACCTTCGTCAATACCCTTAATTAAATCTTGCATGTGTTCTTGTGACTCCATATCCCAAACGTCACCATCGTTTACCCACTCGGGCAAATCTTCAGTATTGCAGTAAGATTTACGAGACTTCTTATGTTTGTGGCTGCTGTGGTTAGTATTATGATTCCGATACACTTGAGCATTGTGGCGGTCTCTAGATGTGTGAGACTTTTTAGGACGCGGGCAATCCTTGTTACCTGAATTTTGCTTGTGAGGATTTCTGGATTTTTGGTTGTTGGATGAAATCCCAGAAATCTCAGCCGACGTAGACTGCAACGACACTGGATCCGGCTCATTAGACGGAACTAAAGCAGGAAAAGCTGCGTAGTACAAACGAGCCATTTCTCTCGGAGATAACGGGCGAGAACGTTCCTTGCGAGAAGATTTCGACGGTTGGAGTTCTCGCTTTCCACCTTGATCAGTTGCTTCTACTTCTTTCAGCTTTGTACATAGTTCGTCAACTAACTCTTCGATACCGGAATTCTACAAAAAAAAAAATGCATCAATAAACATATGTGTATATGTCACAGTTTAAGTGTTCACTTTTGTTTGTTTACACCCATAGTAGTTTGGGTATACCCAAACTATCGATTTTAGTTTGAATGTCAACTGTCAATTTTACCTACATATTGAAAACAAACTCTACGTTCAAACTGATAAGACGGATAAACACTATGCGTATTTCTCAATCATTAGTTGACATACCAATATCCACTTTATTGATATTTAGCATAAGAGCGTTATCTGAGTACAAACAACTTAAATTGTCATACCATATTAACAATTGTACTAGAGCTGTTACGAGGTGTATAAACTAATTTGTTTGTGCATAAACGAAGTGTACACTCAAACTGTAACATATACAATGAAAATATTAAAATTTTCTATGGAAAGTTTAAATTACCTGGTCATCAGATGCATTAATCAAACACTGAACGGCAGCAGAACGTTTCAAAGCCTCAATCTTCACAGGAGCCCAATCTGACTGATTTCGTCGCTCCCAATTCTGAAAAAATACAATATTGTTGCAAAAAATTCACAAATCAACGACAAAAACGTGCAATACGTCAGTATTTTAACCACCTTATTCCCAATTGGGGACGGACTAAGATCGGCCGGGTCTAACGGTCTCGTAAGTAAACTGAGAACGTAGCGACCGTAGGCCAGGGCGTCTATGCCGCGCGCATCGAGCTGCCCACGAAGCCACTGTCCCACGGCGCCCTCCCAATGTGCCGAACACACGGGGGGATACTTCATGCTTTCTGAATCGACAACGAAACAATTCAATTCATGTTTCAACGGCATATTTATAACCGAAACGCGACACAAATTGCGAATTATACCTTCGATATGATGCAAGTCGGAGCCATCAGAAACAAAACGAAGATAAATGTTTATAGCAGTTTTTATAAGAGCCAAAAACTACAGCCCTCAAAACTGCCGTAAAATTAGGCATCTTTACAATTAATTTAAGTTAAACATCTTTTTATTGCCATTATTCATAGTCCATATTCCGTGAGCCAAAAATCAATCGATATTTTGCAGCATCGTGTGATTTAAACTAAAACATTTTAAATATTTGGTCGCCGCCTGTTTCCGATTTTGCGATCCTTCGCGACGTATGCTATGCGTGCGAAGCTTATTCTGACAAATCCATAGCTATCGGCTTAGATGGCGGAAAAATACCATCCCTTTTATCTGCAAAGAGAAATACAATTTTATTTGTGAAATAGGAAACATACACAGCGAACAACAAGAGTATGTTGAAAACGATGATTCAGCATTTATTTCGTAACAACGCAAAGACATTGTAAAAGTGTGAAATGTGTAAATAGTAAACTTTCACTAAACCGAAATTGATTTTCATAAGTAATATATTATTATAATATTGATATGTTGACATACAAAACAATCTTTGGTGATACTGCATTTTAGGTGGGTAAATTATTTATTAACAGGTTTGCATTTTAACGTGAATAAAAATGCACCATAAGTGGTTAAATTATTTTTACAACCGTAGTTTAGTGGTGATATTATCAGATTATAACTATATCTCAATGAGTATCAGATTTATATACGGTAAACCAAATTATATTAGCGACATCTACATGTGTTTACTTTTACTTTCCTTTTAGAAAAAACTGAACTTGGTTGTTTGCTGGGCAAAGGCCACATTTAATTTACGCATTTATTTAATGACGCATGCCTCAGTCAGTTAAAAGTCAGGATGTATCTTATTCAATCAGGTATTCAAATCGAGAATATTCTTTTAAGTGTTGCTATATCGACATGGTGCGGGGTGACACCATAGTGGCCCCTTTATATTAACAGTAGCACCTTTCGGAGCCTAAATTTAAGATCTAAGGGAAAATGATTTGTAAAAACCGTCTTAACACAACCTCTCTACAATAAATATAAACTATGAGCGAAATTCGTTAAGAAACCTAATTTTCGGACATATAATGCATATAAATAAATTGAAAATCTTAATTTAAGCACTTAAAATGCATTTTTATACATGTTAAAAAATAATATATGCACCTAAAACGCAGTATCATTATTTCATAAAAATGCAAAGATATTGCAAAAGCATTAAACGTGCAGACAGTAAACTTTCACTAAACCAAAATAGATAAATCATAAAATGATACAATTTTAAAATAGAAATATAAGAAGCCTTACGATACCATCAGTAAATATTATTATTTTGATGATATTAATAAGTATTTCACAATACAAAAACGTACGGAGGGGAGGGAGGGGGGAGGATAACGATGATGAGTGTTGCATTATTATGAACAAACGAAACGAATCACCGAACCAAAAATAGAATCGACCGCCATTCCCGCATGCTCTCGAACGTCGGACTTGACAGCGCGCGTCGCCCGTCAAGTGTCATCGATTTACGCGCCATTTTTACGAGCGCGTCACGTGCTCGTCGAGCGTGGGTCGACGTCCTTCGACAGGCCGACGTGAAACGGCGAATTCGCACACGACGCGAAAAAAAATAGCAAATCGCAACGCCCGTCCGCGAAACGGGCGTGGATTCGTAACGCGCGGAGATCACGTGAGCCGCGCCTGCACCCGACCGATGACACAACGCCGTTTCGTCATTCCCACAATGGTCGATTTCGACGCGTCCATTTTGACAGCTCGTCCGTTTTGACAGCTCGTCCGTTTTGACAGGTCGACCGCGCACGGAGACCAGCTCGAGTTTGACAGTTGCGGAAACGAGGGTGAAACCGCGGAAAGGGGGACGCGTCCGTCGCGGGGTTCGCGCGGTTCGGGAAACGTTCGCGAATATCGCGAAACGTGACAGGACGCTCAAAGAGAACGGTTTTGATTATAAATACCCGATTGGCGGCCGCTACGCCCGGTGCTGCTACTGGCCCCGCGGCCGCACCGCACTCAACATGGCGGTCGACGACGACACCGTCCGAGTTGGCGTACACGTTCGACAGCGATCGCAGCGCCGCCCGTGAGTCGCCGCGAACGCTCGACGTCGTGCGGCGACCGTTTCCCGGCGTGGACTGGTCGGATATTCGGTGTTGGAAAGTTATTTAAGTCGTGCTCGATTTATTAAAGGTATTGTCGTAATTTGTTTGTCGTTTTCGATGTTGCGAAATTTAATATTTGACTCGGCTAAGTGCGTGAGTTTATTTATCGCGGGTGTATGGGTCGAATTATGTCTATTTTCTGAGAAGCATCAAGGACGTGCGAATGACGTCACTTTTAACGGTGCGCGATTTCAAATTGTTTATGGCGCCAACTGGGTTTTGTTTGTTTTTTATTAATTAATTTGTATTCTTTGCAGTATTTTTAGGATGATTATTCGAAATGTTGTATTTTAAATTTAAATCGATTTTTTTTTACAATTTCGCCATATCTTTGGATGCGGCTTTCCGATACAATATAAATGTATATTTTTTATTAATTAGCTTTTATTCTTTCCAGTGTTTTAGGATGATTATTCGAAATGTTGTATTTTAAATTTATATCGATTTTTTTTACAATTTCGCAATATTTTTAGACGTGGCTTTCTTTCCAATGTGATATCAATGTGAAACTTTCTATTAACAATGATGAAAATCGCTGCGATAAATGTTATACAAATATTTGAGTTTCTCAAGAAAACTGTAATCAAAATTGTTTATACAAAATTATTGATTTGTATGTCGTTAAAGTTTGTAAATAAATTTTAGATTATTTGGAAAACTAATTAACAAACGATCACGATAATGTGGTAATTGCTTCAGACGTCGATTCGACGTTTGAATTACACGAGATAGATATGCGATTTGAAATTGTTGCAATCGAGATAGATTGTATTTTGCTATTTTTTCTAAAAAAATAATTTTATTTCATTAATTCGAATTCTGCTATCAAAATATGGAAAGGTGATTGAAAATTTTAGAAATATCATATCTAGAAATTTCACATACATTATGTACTTCAAAATATTAAAATTACATCAGATACATTCTTGAATGAAATTATTTTTGACTACGATTTGAAAAATATTGCGACTTAATGTAATCTAACAATAAGATATCTGCAAAGAAGGAAAGAAAAACAAACAAGATTTAATTTTGTAAATTTTATTATATAAAAAAAATAAACTATTTCATTTGGACCAATATAATAAAATAATATTATAACTTCAAAAGAAATACACGGCGGGTGCATACCTGTAATGAAATCTAATTTCATAACAAATTATAAAGAAAATTTTCATCTTTTTACTGTGTAATTATTGTCGACGATTGTTTAAAATTTTCAATGAGACCGATTGAGTAAAAATGAAGCGTTTCAATTTAAAGTGCGAAACTAATTGTAAGAATTATTTTAAAAATAAGCACATATTTATAGCACCTGTTTTAACAATAACTTATTCATTGAAACCCACAGTTGAAAACGGCATTGGATTGATTTATAAACTCAATATTAAAATCGGAAAGCAAAAAATCAATTTTAAAACCATAGGTGTGCTAGCGCAAGTGTAATGCCTGAAGAAAAATAATATTAAAGATCACATACATGTTAAATTACTAAGTTTTAATAATTTTTTCATGCAAAAATTATCGATTATTCTTAATTGTGCTAATATGTTCATTGACAACTCATTGTATTTCATATTACATAACTGTAAGTATTATTAAACGAACCTCTGTATATTTTGTGTCAACATTTTAATTTTAACTTTTTAATTTCATATTCATTTTGAATGTCAAGATTAATAAAAACTTTAAATTGTTAGTCACTTTTGATTGATAACGCAATAAATTTTATGCAAAAAATTAAAGACCCGTATTCCCATCTCAAGGTTCATGTATTTGAAATTAAAAATAATTTAACTTACAGAGTGAAAAAAATATTTATTAGTAGCAAACGTTCGCAAAATTTAAAGCTCAATTCCCACACGAGGAATACATATTTACACACTAATCAATGAATGAGTACATTCATATTTACATTTGAAAATTTGAGGAATAACAAAAATATACTTCTATTTAGTTTAATTGGGTTCAAAAAGTGTTGATTTCAATAAGATACCTTTTATATAATTACAAAATAAATATTATGCACAGCCTTCTATGTACAAAACAAATCTAAGCTGGAAATAAAAAAAAAAAAGTTTGGTTCAGTTAATCTGATAACTTTTGTTCTTAGAATTTCCCAAATTATTTACAGAAAATAACACATATTTTGTACATTAAATGGTTTTGGAATTCCCATTCTTCAGTTCATTTTTTTTAATACCCTCAGTTGATTTTGGTTGTACTTCCGGAACTTCAATTTTTGGTAGGATGGTTTCTTTATTTTTTTCTATAGCTTCCTTTATTTCTTCTTGTTTTTCAGCTTCTTTAATGAGATTTTCAGAAGTCTAAAAGAAATTAAAAATTATAAAATTAAAACACTTTTAGTATTTTAGCGATTTCAGCTGTGGCATTTATTAACCTTATTTCCAGATAACTTTTGTAATTCAGCATCTACATCGATTTGATTTTCATGTTCGATTTCTTTTTGTAGTGCCTTTTGAATCTTATTTTCAACATCAATTATTTCTTCTTTATCAAGAAGTTCAATCAATTCACCGATTTGTTTTTGGGAAAGCTTCACGTTTTCTTTACCAATGGTCTCAATAACCTAGAATGCAACATAATTATACGAAAGTAAAAAAAAAAAAATCGAGAATCAAAACTATAACTAAATCAATACCTTCACAACATCGTCAACTTTCAATTGACCATCGAAATCGTCATCCAGCCTTCCTAATATTAGTTGAATTTGACTCATTTTAGAATCGTCTGGAATGTTACGGATTTTCTTGATAGCAGTCATAAGTTCATCTATGTGCACTAATTCTTCACTGCCAACTTTTTCCGTATCTTGCGATCCTTTGATAATTTCCAACTTTTTGCTTTTTTCTTTTTCCATGTTTTCTAGAACTACTTCCAATTTACCAATCATAGAGTTAACTTTACTGAATAATCTGAAAACAAATATTAACCATATTTTGAAGAGAACCATAACATCAAAAATCAAATCATATATTAGTATGAATATCAATGTTGTAAGAAAAAATGAGAAACCGTTTTGCTCCTTTCGTTTCTTGCAGTTTGGAAACATCTGCTTTAGTTATTTCCTTGAGTTCTTGTACATCTTCTTGATATTCTGCCATTTCTTCCTTCAAATCAGCAAGTTCTTCTTTTTCAACAAGCATTTTCTTTTTAGATTTTCCTGAAGTATAAAATATTTTGCAAATTAATAATATAAATTATACGGATGGATTATATATAATGTAAAATGAAATTTCACCAAGAGAATCCAAGGCGCCTTCAATGATTTCAATATCTTTAGCAGATATGTCCTCATCCTTTTTGACTTCCTTAGGTTTTTCGGCTTCTGCAGATATGATAGGGGCTTTATCGACAATTTCAGGCGTTGCCTGTATATCAAGAACTGGAGCTTTATCGACAATTTCTTCCTTCTTAAGTCTAGCAACTTCTTCTCTTTGTTCTTGCCTTTCTTCTTGAATTTTACGTTCTTCTTCTTTGATTGCTTCAATTTTAGCCTATAAACCATAAGAAAAAATTAGATATTGAAACAACACTTGCAATTTATACACAACATAAACAAACCTTATGATCAATTTTGCCCTCTTTTTCTGAAATAGCTGCTTTTTGAGCTAGTACAACATTTTCAGGTAGAATTGATATACTAGCTTTCAGTTTATCAGATGTCGGAACATTTTCTGGTATCATCAAAGCACGAGATAGCAACAAGAGAGACGGCGGAACCTTTTCATTCAGCGATAAATCTAACCATGATTCGAGTTGAGCACGAAGCCTATCTTCAGGCATACCGTACGCTCTCATGCCACGAGCTCGACAAGCTTGTTGCAATTCTGACAGAGTCATACTTTCGATTCCTTCTTTGGCAATCATTTTATCGTCTGCTGCGAGACTTCTGAGTTTCATTCGCAAATGAAATCTCAACATTACACTAGTTCCGATCGTATTAGATTCAAGTACACGGCATAAGGCAACTAACTGAGGTCGAGCTAATGAATCTAAGGTTATTTCGTCTTCGAACAACTTGCCGAACCTCATTATTTCCTCGTTGGTCGGTTGTTCTCCCGAAGATCGAATTTTAGTGAAAAATTCGCTGAACTCTTTCGCCAAGTCGGATTGTTGTTTATCTTTCGATTGAGGTGCCATCTCGTCCAACGTTTGCTGCAAAAACTTGGCCATCTCCAATTTCACTTTCAAACTTTGTCTCATTTTATCTTCTTTTTCTACGTTAGTTTCGAAAGTGGAAGGTAGCATACCGGGGAAAAATTTTATGGCAAAAGGCAAAAGAAATTCCATAAAAGGTACTATTATAAATACTGAAAACGGTATCAGTCTGAACACGTCTCCCGATGTACGAACCAATAATTTGTGTTCTCTTCTAGAGAGCGTTTTTCCATTCAATATTCTACCTATTAGTTTCCTAGAAACGTTTATATCTATAAACAATAATCTAAAACCATGATAGTAATGGAGAAGTTCATCAACAATTCTTTGTTTCAAGGATTTCTTGACGGGTACCTTCTTCACGCCGGTTTCCGACGTGCTTTCTGTTTCTTTCTTCAATTTTAACGTTTGTACGGATTCCTCCACTTTCGACGACGGCTTGAGCGGTTCGCTTTCGTATCGAACGTCACTCATGGAAAAGTGTCGGACGGCGCATACATTGTTCGAGATCGGAATCACACATGAATAGTACGAATCGGAGAGACAAGATATGTCTCTTTTTCGTAAAAAATTTTTTTCGTTCACAGCAGTCCACGAACTGCCGATCGCATAATTTGAGCGTACGCTTTGGATTCTCCATTGCTCGTTGGTGAAATTATCTGAAAAATTAAAATTGAGTATTAGGAGAGTTGAATAATCCTGCTCTTAAGGTGTGTGAATTATTTATTGGAAGATTTACATTTCAATATGAATAATATGCATTTCAAGTGCTCAAATCAAAATTCTTAGTGTATTTCACATGAAATTTATGTATTATAAGTGCGAAAATAGTTTTTTTTTTTTTTGATGAACTTCGCGTTTACATGTTGTACTGTAGTAACATATTTTGGTGTCCGAGCTTGTAGCATGTGTAAATGTATACGATCTATGAGAGAATGATTCGTGAAAAACACCTTAAAGTATAAACTACGCGCGAAATTCGTTTAAAAAACGTAATCAGCAAACTTGTAATATATAAATTGGGCGTAAAATACATTAAGAAATTGAATTAATCCGCTTATAATAGATTTTTATTCGTCAAAATACAAATTTGTTAATGAATAATTCACGCACCTAAAGTGCAGAATTACGGAGAGTTGAAAAGTCGAAAGAAGTCGAGTCAAAACAATTAGGTTTTCTAGTTAACTCAAAATGTGTCAAATATTCTAAAATAGCACACATATGGAACGTTGCCATAAAATTTAGCATGAATCTTTCGAAATTGAATCGGGAACGAAAAATCGATGGCACACTTCCGCGTGAACTGAACATGTACGAAGATAGGTTATGTTGCGCAAAAGTTGACAAGTCGCGTGTTCGTCTGACGTAGGATACGCGTAAGCATATCATCGTCGTAGATTAATCCACGAAACGCACACAAAAGCGCTACAGGTGTCAAACGAGTCTGTTAAAGGGCGAAAACGTCAGAAATATACGAGAAGAACCGGCCGCGTTTATATCTGACGATACCGTATTATATAAACAAAAAGTTAGTGTACTGACGGAGAAGTGTAGGGGAGCGGCGGCAGAGAGCCGCGCATCGCACCACCGCCGACATTTCGATCGTCGACCAGATACAGAGCCACAACTGGACTTCGGGGGCGTAGCACCCGAAATTCGCGTACTGCACGACACCACGATTTCACAATGAACGAATGACAGCAGTCGTAACACGCCATTCGTCGGTTCTCTCCCCGCCACTTTCGTTCTCAACAGTTACAATTGTGCATTCGATATTAGAGTTTATGGTAATTTATAATAGAGTGTAAACTTATGTACAATATGTAATATTGCGGCATCGTATTTTGTATGGATACGGCAGCGTGATGGAAAATTTGCCAAAACATTTTCCGTGACGTTATTGCAGCAGGTGACATCACCTCTAACTTTCGAATCTCCGACATTAGGAAAATTGAAGCGCATTTATTTTTTTTATTGTGTGGTTTTTTGTTGTTGTTAAATTTCCATTTCTAAATGCGGTCGACGCTTTAAAATAATTGTTTTGTTTTGTTTGTTTGTTCGGAAAGTATTATTGAGAAAAATGAATATTAATTTTAATGATGTAAGGTGACTAGATTATGAAAATATCAAAGGAGCATGTGCTGAGAAATTTTGCTTGGTGTTGAAGATGTACTTGAGTCTTTTATTTTAACTGTTAAATTAGTTTAAAAAAGGATAATTTCTTTAGTGGGAAAAGGAGAATAATTTTCTCTTCAGAAGGATAGAAAAACAAATATTTTGAGAAAAAAGTTCCCAATAAGACAATTCTCTTCAAAAACAGACGTTTTGTTCGGCTTAAATAATTAATGATATAATATATATATAAATAATCCTAAATTTTCTTTTATCAACATTTATTGAAAATAATTGAAAATTTTTTGTCTATCTAACAATTAGTCCAATTTTTTCTTCATAATTTTGAAGCTGGTACGCGAAGCAATGGACATTTTTTTCCCAAAACCAGAGTAATGCAGAATTTTTTTCTTAAGTTTTGGATAAAAAAAATTTTTTTTCAAAAATTGTCCAAAATTGTAAAAAAATTGAGATTCAAGAAGTTGAATTGATTCAATCGATTTTTAGGTGTCGAAAAACTCTTTCAATTCGATCCTTTTTATATAAACCAAAATAAACTGTTTTCAATGTTTGAGTTTTCATTTTTTCAATTAACTACAATTTATACTATTAAACTATTTATTTAAATAGTTAGTATATTCACAATATTAATACTATGTAGAATTGAAGATAAATTAGATGGATAAAGATGTTAATTTAAGTATAAGATTAAATGCAATCGAATTTCAATATCCCAAATGAATCTTGAAAAGTTTAACTGTTGTTATCGAAACATTATCTTATTTTTCTAGCTTCTCGTGTAATTATGTGATATGTGAAATTAAATGTGTACAGGTATAAATTAAAAATTATTCATTGTAATGCCAACTATATTTTTTTTTGTTTTTTATAAAATACACATAACTTCGTAACATTTAAACATATGTAAAGCGGTAAACTATTGTTCTTCATTCATGTTATAGGTACAATAAGAAAATATATATGATGATATGTCTTTGTGATGCATAGAAAATCAAATGAAAAATGAAAAAACTTGCTGAAAATAAACCGTACATCGTTTATTGTTAATAAATATAATAAAAATTAAAGAACTTCAGAATGTTCACTTTTCAATGCTTCACGACTAAAATCAGAAAAGAAACTTTTTAAAACTATAAATAAATTCAAGCATGTTTTATCATAGATTGTTTATCATTTAAATATCGTAACTTTTTTTTTGGAGTAAGTGTAATATGATTTTCATACTAATTGAAATATATAATTGAACACACATCTTTGATTCAACGATAATTCTCTAATAGAATTTTGGGAGCTATTGAAATATTTAATTCGACGATAGTTAAAATAAAATATAAAAGCAAATACAAGAAGATTTGGAAAGCATATTCCCACATCCACAACAAATTTTATAACTGCCTCATATCTGGTCCCAATTTATGTAGATGGGGAATATTCAAATAAATAACATTGTTCCACCTTCAAACTTTTCAGAAAAAATATTAATTTTGAAATAAATTGTTAAAATCCAATTCATAAAAGCTTTCCAAATTCTTCGCATTTAATTTTGAAATATATAAAAATAATCAAATCAAAATATACAAAAAAAAAATCGCACCACAAATAAATTACTTATACTTTTTGTTATAATTAAATTATATCAATATGAGAATTTGATAAAAATAATAAATTATCTAATTGGAATGAAATGCGTAATTTCAACAATTATTTTTTGCTAAATCTCAAAAAAAATCCTTAAATACATATTATAAATTTTTCATAAGGAAAATTTTTCAAAGTAACATTCGCTTGTGTTTTCACTGTAAAAATATTGAGACTTTCTGAATAGTTTTTATTTTATAACATTGGTCGAATGTATGAATGAAAAAGAACTAGATACTTGGCAGTTTGTTTCATCTCATCGACTAAAATTTATGCTGAAATTTATGTCGGTCATGTTATTCCATGACAAATTTAAGAATCAAGAAATTGTCCGAGTCAACAAGATAAATTAAGTAACAAGCATCTAAGATTTATACGAATATAATATATACGCATAGGACTTTATTACACAAAACGTCTTCGGAAGCGGTTAAAGAGAAGTAAAGACTTTAGCGTGAAAAACTGGCGCCGGTAAGATATAATGGAATTGGAAGATTAGATAATTTTGAAGATCATAAGACATCTTTACTTAAACTATTTTTTTTCAATAATTCATTCACTAATATATCTATTTCGAGTAATTCAAAATATATTCATTTAAAACTATACATATACATACAAACAAATATAAGTCACAGGAAGGTCCTCAAATTGGAAACATGTTTGATTTGAAAACCATTTATTACCAAATAACAATCATGCAATATCTATCTATACAATGGAAATACAATAATAATCTATGCCAATAATTCGTCTTTGGCTATTATTTCTTACACATTATGCACCATTTTTTTTAATATTTCTATACAATACATCATTTATGGAGTTAACATATTGCATATATTTTACGACATCAATTGAGATACATAATTTGATGCATGTTCGGTTAAATAATATAATTTTTATCACAGGTATGAAAGAAATAGTTCTATCAAATATACAAAATAATAATGTACAAGAAAGAAAATTTTGAATCGTAAACCAAACATGAGATTATTTCATAATAGGTCGTCAATCAGAGATGGTGCTTAATATTTTAAGAAATATCGAAAATAAGGCTCAATAGGATGCATTCAAAATGGCAGCCGAGAACTTAGTTGAATAATTAATACAAAAAAAAAACAAATTATTTTTATTTACATCGATAAAAAATTACTTTATACCCCGAAGTGATCGAGGGAAATACAATTTCACATACAGTAACTTCAACATGTATTAATTTTAAAAAATATTTATTCCATAAATATTTTCAAAATAATCTATTGAGCTCGTTAACGGTGGAAATGGATACCAATGTATTTGCGAATAAAATAATTCATATTAAATTTCTCTCTGGTTTTTTCATCGTACCTTCTCATCAACAATCCTAAAAAAATACATTATATACATGTATCTATCAAAGACGAGTCTTATTCTTTTTCGTCAACCTCTTGTCTGCTCCGGCTAAAAAAACTTGTCACAACAGTTATATTAGTGTTTCCGTAACGGAATGGACGTTCGACAATGGTGTTGTGGCTTTGGTTTCCGCTACCGCCGGCACGGGCTCTCCTCAGGACCAGGGTGGCAAGGGGCGCGTGCCGACAGGGGACCGTCAGAAGGAGCTATCGAAAACAGTCATCGATCTGGAAATATCTTCGTCATTGTTACAACATTCTAAAAATTCTTCTAAAGTCACCACTCCGTCTTTATTGACGTCCATTTTCTGAAACGTTCAAACGGAAGTTTTTAATGATAAAGTTTGTTAAGTGTTAGGTATTTTTATTGGATTCGTAAAGCACCTGAAATATTCTATCGACTTTTTCTTTTACTGTGTCATCATCAACACACGGTTCAGCGAGTTTACCCATAAGATCATAGATAGCACTTACGATATCTGTCATTTCCTCTCTCGTGATAAAACCGTCACCGTTTATATCATATAAAGAAAATGTCCACCTTAATTTTTCTTCTAAAGAACCTCTAGAAAGGATCGACAGTCCAGTAACAAACTCCTACAAATCAATTTTTTGGATCATTACATAGTCGGTGTGAGCAACAATTAAAAAGAGATAAACTTATGTGCGTACGTCGAAACTCAATAATCCGCTATTATCTTGATCTAATGTGTTAAAGACATAATGTGCGTACTGACTTGTGTTGGCTGAAAAGAAATTAATCACAATTAGTAACAATTGGATTTTTACAATGAATTGATTTGTTCATGACAAATAACTATCAATTTTCTATTTTACCATTTAAATATTTCCAATTCGTATTTAATATCATTATCAAAGTGGAAAGATAATTTATCATCAAAAAATTATTGTTCAGTAATGCAAAATTGAAGTGAATATATTATCATGGTAAATGATAGTCGTAGATTTTATTGGTCTTTCAAACGTAGAATTCTTTTTTTGACTATATTTTCATAAAACGTTCAATATATGCCCAAAATTATTTTATTCCTTAGTTCACGTTTATTTTAACATATAAAAGAATAACATACATGTTCAATAATAAATTACTGAAACTACTTCCTAATTGAAAATAGGATTTTTACATTTGATATATAATATGTATTGTTCGAATATTAAGACCAATCACTAAAAATAAAAATAACACTGGTGTCGGAAAATCACATTCAATTTTATTTCACTATAATTTCAGGTGGTATAAAACATCATATTATTCGCTTAAAGGAAAGGAACAAAAAAATGAAAACAATCAATCATTTCCTTACATTTATTCTTATAATTATTTTATAAAGTACATAAAAAAATAAACACGAACAGACAGTTTTTATGAGTAACGAAATGTATTGACCGGATTATAAAAACAAAAAATGATACAATTTTTACACAAAGTGTGTACGAAAAGTTTGCATTATCGCAAGGTAACAATGCCAACTGTCAACAGATGGAAGAAAATATAGAAAAACGGAAATAAGAAACTGGCTACAGAGGAATGTGGCACAGGCTTTTTTGTACCTAAAAATTAGAATTTACAATCGATCTATCGCTTCCTGTCACATAAACAGTGTATTAAACGCCACACCTTATACCAAATTCAAATCCGCTCACAATCGATCGAGGACGAACCGATTGCAGTATAGTACGAGATTATTGATCATTATCTGGGACAATTATACAACCGAGCAAGTAGAAAATTGTATATGAGAAACTTAAAATATAAGACGTTTGGTAATTATTAAGATCGAATGACAGTAAAACGACGTAGCGTATGCTATAATCCAAATGCTAAATATAAATTATTGAACATAAACACAGGTCATATTAGATTCCGCCTGTCTGCTGTTGATATACTTCTATTGTGTCGCCTTCTTCCATTTCCAAGGAGGTAGGTGTGTCGTTTTCATTTATCGGTTGACCGTCAAATCTGAATCGGACAACTTGCATTGAGAGTCCCTGAAAAAATATATGTTGCATTATAACGTTACACATATATTAAACTAATATGTATCGCAAAAATGAAGATTAACAACTCACCACTCTATCACAATAAGCGTTCATGAGTTTTCTTAACGGAGTGTGCTTTTTAATCTTAAATTGCACTATGGCGTTGTCTTGTCCCAAGACTTTGAGATTAATGTGTTCAGTTTCTCCCTGGAAGCAAATTAAATGTTTAATTGTGATAAATATAATAAATTGATAATGTATTTTTAAACGATAAGTTGTTAGTGGAATACGAGAATGTAAAAATGAGAATGGTAAGGCCAAAATACATTAGTTGAGTTAAAACTATAAATTATTATAGGTAGATTGAAAGCTAGAATATCATACTTTGTGTTCTAGGTTAGTCGGGTTAGGAATAAGCCAATTCGAAGAATTTAGATATATATAAACAAAGGGAAGTCCGGCATCCCGCATGTTACATGTACCCTAATGTATGCCAGATTACGTAGATATGCAAGCCTAAACTTAAACATGAGCATCAAATATACAGTAAACCCCATATTGATCGAATGCATTCAAATTAAAAAAAATTTCTAATGCATTTGAAACATGCAGTTATTAATACGTAAAAATATCAAAAAAAAAAATTAAAATACTTTAACGTGGAATCTATCTTAACGCTATAGGGGGGGTTTACTGTACTATTTAATCCCTATCTATACAAAAGCAGGATATACAGAATATCGAAGAATTTAGATATAAAACGATAAAGGGTTAGAATTTTTCACAAAACCGAAAACCGACAAACGTCAACGTTCATACGTAACGCCTAATAATATATATTTGTAAACAAAATACACCAAACGAAACGTGGTCTGCACGGCAACGTTTCGGCGTGTGACAACGAAACGCGCCAAAATGGCTGAGCCGGCGCCGAATGACGCTTAAGAGGTTAACCGGCTCCCGCCTCGAAAAACCCACGACAAAACGAAAACCGACATCGATTTCGACGAAAACCACCGAAAAAACCCACAAACGACGCATCTCGATCACAACCAAGCGCAACATCGAACTCGCGCAAAACAAACGCGGCGTCAAACACACCAACGTAATATATGTATATACGAGTCGAACAACCAGTCGGTGTTGTAAGCGAACGTTTGGTACGAAAACGTGCGGGGAGGTTAAGGAGGGCGGAGGCGCCGGGCCCCCGTGTGAGGATACTCACTTTCTTTTCGTCTGACATGGTAGAAGCCGGGGCTGCGGGGCGCGGGCGTCGACAAATGGGGGCCGCGAACGGACGGGGCGCGTCTTCGGAGGGAAACGGCGACGGAGCTGGCTCGCGTCCACAGTCGGCGTGCGTCTAATGGCGGCCCGCTTTGGCGCTCTAGGCCGGAACCGGCGCTGCCAACAGAAGCGGCGCGCAACCGTCGCGCGCACGACAAACGCGGCATAAACGACGCTTTTCGCGGCCATCGATTTTGCGGGGGACGCGCAAAACGTGCGTTGGTATAAAAATAAATGTTTTCGACGGTTCGATGAGCGTTTTCGGGATGATTTTTTTTTTGAATTTTAGTCGCATAGATTATTTGTAAAGATATTTGGTGAAAAAGTGTCAGGCTAGGCGCACACTTGCGATTTGGTCGCGCGCGATCGTTTGGTAACAAAGGACGGACCGATGGATTCTCGGAAAAATTCTCAGATTTCCGCCATTCCGCCATTATTAACAAACTATCGCCGCGACTATAAATCGCATGTGTGTACGGGGTCTTATAGGTTACTCGTCATCATCATAAGCAGCCTGTTAGGCCAAACGCACACTTGCGATTTAGTCGCGCGCGGTCGAAAATGGAACACATTGTTTTGGGTTGAAATGCGCGCATATGACATATGTGCGCACTTCAACCCAAAACAGTGTGTTTCATTTTTGATCGCGCGCGACTGAATCGCCAGTGGGCGCCTGGCCTAAGACAAAAGTATCTAAAATTTCAAAATATTGAACCTATCCGAATCCAATTTGTGCATAATTTCATAGACTTTATCATGGGAAATCGCTGAGTTTCCCCTCGATAAGCACACGTGATTATCAGACCGATAAGCGTTATCGAGAGGAAGGAACGAAGAGCGAATTTGTGACCTCTCCATTCACCGGTTGTAAAAGGGACAAAAGGAGCACAAGACCAGATAATGATGGAATACAATCAATCAATCAATCAATCGACGATGGCGCGCCTTATTGAAATTTATCGGATTATCGCTATTCGATAAGGCTAATCAACGGCTAAATAAAACCAGACCGCTTTTCATGATTCGATTTCGGGGAATTCGGATATATTCAAATTATTCGTGGAGAGTTTGTTGATATGTGTGTGTGTGTGTGCGTTTTTTTCTATTAAAAGTTTGGAATATTTGAACGATACAGAAAGCTTGTTTTGATTCTTATGAGTCATGTATTCTTATGTTGATTATGGAGTTTTATTATTTATACTACTATATAGGTCCGAAATTAATAACATCGGCTGTTGATAATCTTACTATTACGTAATAAAATAAAAATTGAATATATTTATGCAAAATTATTTTATAACCGTGCCGTTGCGTGATGCAATGAAATAAAAATTGAATATATATAAACATATTTTATAACCGTGGTCTTGCAAAATGTCTCCAGAATATAAGATTATATAGGATAAGATTATAGTCGTTATTATAATAACCATAAAGACTAAATTTGGAGCTCGCATACAGGCTTAATTGGAACGATAAGTCGAGAACCTCGACATACAAACACATGTCATCGGTTATTATACACAAGTGTGGGTGATTCAAATATTTTTTCCATTGCGTAATAATCGACATATTGCATCAGTCAATAGAGACGCTTTAATAAGCATGATATTATAGACGTTAAATGTATACGCATAAAGACCATATACGCATGAAGAAAAATCAAAAAATAATCGTATCGACGCGTCGTTTTAAAGTCGCGAGCGTCATCGAACAGACGGACACAAACACAGATATCCGTGATTATATATTATTATATTTATATATTGTATATTAAGGTGAGGCTTCATGGTGAGCACAAACCTGAATAAAAGTAGAACATAAATATGTATAAAACGTATTATGAATTTACAAGTTCATGCGATTTCGAATGTTTGCGTTTACGCTTACGCTCATCATGGGGTCTTAACCTTAATATAGTGAAGTTAGATTTTATAGTGGTTATAAAATTGAGTATAAGCATGCATAAGTATATTAAACATTTATATGTTTTTGTATGATACGGTATATTACCCTCATTTTTCTCAAATTATTATATTTCATGAAATTTGTATCGATAACTTCAGATAACATAAAAACTTTCCATATGTTTTTTACACCGAATCAAAAATAAATATGAAAAAAAACAACTAAAAACTAAATATCAATGATTGATGAAAATAAACGCCTTCGCTTTCGTTTAAAAAAATCTCAATAAATAAATCACTTTTTTTGCACATTTTGACTTTTCGTACTGTGCCAAAGGTCTTATTACGAAACCGAGCGACCTTCCCCGAAATATATTATTATACAATATAATATATAATATATATAGATAAAACTGAACGTATTGAATGAAAGTTTTTATTTTTTTCGTTGGCGTATAAAATGTTTCATGTATTTTTTTGTTTTTGGTGGCGCCTCATGGTCTGTAGCGCATAGAATCGATTTCGCCTACGAAAATGAAATCGTATGATGGAATTTAGATGGCTTATTGAACTGTTATATATTAAGTATTTTCAATTTTGAAGACTGTGCCAAGGTGTTTTTGTATTTATAACTCTGAAAAATTGATTATGAATTGCTTAGATTGGCCGAATTTTGAATTTTTAGTAGAACTTCTATAAGAACGTTACTATAAATCGGATCGAAAGAAAATTTTGAATATTTGTTTAATACGACAGTGAAAATTTCATGAAAATTATATACACTCGGGCTTCGAACATATAACATGGTTTTATATAACATGATTTTAATATAACACGGTTAATGAATTGTGGCATTTGTGTACAACACCTTTCATATAACACGGTTTTAGAAAAAAAACAGTAAAAAATCAATTTCACAATGTTTTACTTACGAATATTAAATATTTATTGATAAATTCGTATTTTGATAGGAATAAAAATGTGCAAATTTTGAGGATCTATAGAAAAACGATTTGTGAAAACAATCAAACATAACCTCCATAAAACACGCAAAAATTAACCTAATTTGTCAACTTATAATTAAGGTGAGCATATTTCCCAGGACTCAAAACGGGAAGCTCCGCCCGGGGGGGGGGGGGGGGGGGGGGGGGGGGGGGGGGGGGGGGGGGGGGGGGGGGGGGGGGGGGGGGGGGGGGGGGG
>JAOXNN020000053.1:224372-248696 GCA_028571205.2 Hydropsyche betteni | reverse complement strand
AGCATTAAAAGCAATCCCAAAAAGCCAACCGTGTTCGACCATCGCGAAAATCTCGCCGAAACAAAAAAAAAAGGTTAAGATGGAACCATCATTCACGGCGTGCGATCTGCGGGTTATCATAAATTAACCATCACCACATAATGGCCCTCCGGATCTATCCGGCATCTTGTGTTTCGTATTTACACGTGCGAACGTTTCGGTCCATTTCGCTCGGGTTCATAAATTAAGTGCCGGCGAATGAAAGTGACGTGAAATATCATCGTAATGAACGCGGAAAGAAATGGTGAGGTGTGTGTGTATGTGCATGTGTATGTGCATATGTGTGTGTGCATGTGTATGTGCATATGTGTGTTTGTGTGTATGTGCATATGTGCGTGTGTGTGTGTGTGTGTGTGCAGTTGGTTGGGTGTTGCAATGATGACGTGTTTTGTGGATTGCATTGATAGTGGTAACAAGTTGCAGTTGGAGTTGTTTGTCGTTTGAGTGGGTCGAGGGTTTTTTGTGATTAGAGTTTTTTTAAAGTAAATATAATATAAATGATGCTGTTATATTACACGAGGGGTTTGGCAGTAAATAGTGCTAAGCGCCAAAATTATAAAATTGAGTTTCTTTTTATAAAAATTAGTACTTTTACTACAGAAATTAAAAAATAATTCCACATTCTCTCAAAGATGACAGTCGGGTTACTTCTAGTTTTATTTGCATCTAAATGCATGTAAACTGATTTTATTAATATCTCCGAAAGTGACAAATGTCGCTTAGCACTATTTACTGCCGAAGCCCTCATATTTTAGTTCTCAGTTTTCGCTCGTTTTTTACTATTTAATGATATTCGAAAATTGTTTTAATTCTTATATTCCGAATTTGACGATTTATAATTCAAATTCAACTTCTTTACTGATCAAATTCAATCCTATCACACTCTTAATTCAACCTTTTTACATTTAAAATTTAACCATTTTATATTCCCAAATCAACTCTTTTACATATAAAATTCAACCTTTTACAAAACAAATTTAACTATTGCATACTTACTAATAAGACCAAACTATAACAAGTAATGAAATATAATATTATAGAATCTATTCTTGAATTTGACTTTGATGATTTCAATCGATGATTTTTACAATTTTTTACATACTCGTATTATATTATACTAGTTACAAGAATATAAACTTTTTAAACTGTGAATATGATTTAAGAATTCATGAATTTGATTTGGAAAACAGTAGAATTCATAAGAAGGTAGACTCGACTGAAAAAGTGTTAAATTTGATTTGTAAAAGCCGTAATAGAAATACTCCAATATTGTTTTCAACAACCGTTGATAATCTTAAAAAAAGATTATCGAATATGTTTTTCAAAATTATAAACCAGATCGAGCTAATTTTTATGGAAATTAATAAATTTTCGTTTGAGCACATGTTGATGCTAAATTAAATAAATTTATTATCGGATTATGTTGTATTGTTAGAAAAAAAAATCCCGACAGACAACGGCCATTTGTCACAGGTTCGAATAATGTAATTTGTCTGGCGGAAAAGTCGCGGAAAATCGTGAAAAACGCGAAAAAATCTGCAAACCATCGTCGAGCCATCAAAGGTGAACGTAATTTATTTTTCACTGAAGGTTTTTTTTGCGACATTGTAAAAAAGCTACCTTTGCTTTCATTCGAGGACCTGTTGCATAAAATATACGACTCGCATTTAAATAAATATATTTTTTTTACACATTTCACAATTCGATCGCCTTTTTTTCTGTTATATATATTATATAAAGACCATATTTATAAACTCACAGAGATTTTCATTTTAACTTTTCACAGCCATATGAAGAATTTCCAACAACCTTTCAAGAACGATACAACCACATATACTTTCACTCAACCTATACACATTTACAACTATTTACACAACACGTAAAGCTATACAAATATGCAAATATCGAGATAGCGAGTTCATTTTAACATAAAACTTGGTTTCGCCATTGCTTTTTCCACTTTCTCAACGTTTTCACCAAGATCAATGAAACGTGCGGATATATCGGTGTGCAAAAATGCAGATGGAAATTCTTCACTATGCACTTCGATCTTTTTGCAAAGTTATGCAAATGAAACGAGACTGGTGTATATATAATATGTGTGTGTGTATGTGTGCGTGTGTGTGTGTGTGTGTTTGTGTGTGTGGGAAATGCAAAACCATCGTCCGCGGAAAATTGAATCCGTCCAAGCGTGTATTACAAAATGCGCGCGGTTTTTTTTTGATTTTTTTAATCTTATGTCCAATTTTAGATGGTAATATGGTTAGTTTTTACCGTGGGATGTGTAGCGTGTGTTTTTGCCATTTTTTTTTGTACTTTTTATTTGCTGATGGGGTTTTTTGAGCTTGTTGTTTTTTAGGTTGAAATGAAAAATATTCTTCGATAAATTATTACAGAAATTTATATAAAAAATCGTTAGTTATATTAAAAATTGATATTTAAAATATTTTTTTGTATGTTTTAACGTTATTTTTTTCTCGACTTGGCTGAAATATATAAAGAACACTTATTATGTATGTTTTGTACCACCATATTGAGACAAACTAAACTAAATAATATATAATATATTGGTATATAAAATTTCTGTAATACGATTAGTCAAAACATATTTTTTTATTCAGATAAATAAAAACTTCTTTTTATATTTTGAAAATGTTTTGAAAAAAACATTGTTTGTATCATTAAGTACAAACAATATTATTTGTCTGTTCAGTAAAAATTAATATTTTATGTCAAGTAAATATAGATTTTTTTCATTGTAAATTATCTTGATGTAAAAATAATTTTGCTCATTCAATTCCATCGTAATTGGTATTTTATTATAGCTCACTGACAAAAACATGTTTCATGTTTCAGAAAAGGCTTTTTTAATTTATTCACATTACATAAATCAATATTTTACGAATAAACAACTTCTTTCTATATAAAATGAATATTAACGTAACTTTTTCACATTATATTTATTACGTCGAAAATTTTTTTTATTATGAATAAGAAAAAATATGTATTGACTCAAAAAAATTCGTTTCATATATAAAATTGAAACGTTCACGGATTAGAGTCTTACGCGTCCCATTAATAACATTTTGCGTATTGAATATACAAAAGAGAGCTTTTGATCATATTTCGTAAGTAATATATACATTTTTTCCTTCATAAGCCGCACACACATTTAACAGTCAGTGAAGAGTAAATTTTAATAAAGGCGCGTACTCGTGCGCATAATAAAGACCTTAAAAATGCGCACATAAAAATATCTACATGTATTTTTTATATACGATTCTTTTGTATGGAAAGCTTTTAATAAAAATATATATTTCGCGAAGCGTTTGATGAACTTTACGCTGAAATGCCCGCGCAAATGAAGTACCCTTTTATATGTTTTTCGAATTAGTTATGGGGTGTTATGTGAAAAAACCGAGATCGAACTTAAATAGGACGTCACTCACTATTAATTAGATTACGCGCATTAATTTAGTTTCCATGTTGATAAAAACTTTTTGGAATGAGTTTCGAGAGACGTCCGAAGAAAGAAGTTTGAAATTTTCTAATTAATCATGCTGGAGGATTCTGAGCGTGAAATATTGGTCTTTTGCTCGTTCGTTTTGAGGAATGATAAGCTATTATTACGATTGACATAATAAAATATAGTATGTGCTCAAGATTTATTTTGAAATTCGATTAATTTTTTAGTTTGTTTCATTATTACAGTGTACGCGAATCTGAATAGGTTTCCAGTTGCCGTTTCGAGTACAATGTAGTTTCGTGTATGGAACCTTACATATTTTGTTGGTTGATGGTTTTTGTTTAAAGTCTGTTTCAAAAGCTTGAACTGCAGCTGCCTTATTTACCCGAGGCGAAATTCAATTCAAACTAAGAGCTAAAGAAATATTTGTTTTGAACCGAGTCTACTATGAACGACGCTCATTCGAAACTGTTTTTTTCCATTTACGTTGCGAAATACTTCTAAAAAAATATTACCGCAGGTGATAAATTATTTTTACGACTGGCTATTTAATATTTTAGTCATATCGTAGATCATAAATGGGGCGTTCCTTCGGCAGAAAGTTATGTGAGTTTTCTTTCGTATTTTGGGAAACGGCTCAGACGAATTTCAGCCGCTGAAAACTTGATAAGAAAATATACCAAGGTAGACAAGAGAAGGTTCTACACAATGTTTGATCCGAGTATCCCATTAAGAGGAAAATAAGTTGCAGACCAAGGAGAGAATCTTCGAGGCGCCAAGTTAACAAAGCTCCGCTCGCCCTCCCTTTATTAGCGTAGGCTGATGGGATTAGAAGACGAACGCTCCTCGGCTTTTTGTTTTTTTATTTTTTTTATCATAATAATAAAAAAGGAAAGAAAAGCGAAAAGTGAGCGCGAACCATTTTTCGTCATTATCGCCACGAGCGTAAAACCGACAAAAGTGCTATTATGCGTACCGAAACGAAGCCGTAGAGAGTATCTGATGTTTTTTTAAATAAATTTTCTTATACTATACTATTAGGATATGAGGATTTCTATTCGATTGCGACTACTATCAAAATTGGAAAGTAGACGCATTCTTTGCGAATTCGCATTTGCAAAAGCGATGCTCGCTGACCCGTTTTCGCGGACGCAAATATGAAATAGGCGGAAAAATATACGAAAAAATAAAAAAAGGAGACATCCGCCGAAGTACGCATACGAACTGGGTATATTTAGAATTTTTATGAAGGTACGAGTGAAAAAATCGCATGTTTGCTCTGAACGCTTACATGGCTTCTTTGTTGTGTTTGTGAACGGTAAATTTTGTCTGTTTTCGTATGAATATAATAACAGTGGCTTTATTTTCGCTGAACATAACTCTGAGTTAGTGAAAATAGAGTTACCTGATCAGTTAAGATCTGTGTGTGAAAAATAACTTTGCACGTTCCGAGAACAAGTTAAAGTTTAACTTGTCGACGTGGACACGATCACGTGATATGTTTTGAATTTTTAAAATACGCGAAAGTAAATTCCTGACCCCGAAACTGAAAAAGGAGAGTTTGGCACTAACTGGAAATGAAAAAAGCATAAGGAAAAAAGAATGGATTTTTTAATGATCCAGGAAACGGGAAGAGTTCGCGCGAACGTACGCATTTCTTAATGAGATTGTAAATTTTTAATTTTGAGGTCGACTTACCTTTTCCGTGATGTTTTTTCTTCGGCAGGTTCACTCGTCTTCTTTCATTGTTGAGTTGTTTTATTTGTTGAGAGTTTCGTTTAATCGCGGCGAAGGAACGATGCGAAGTTATATGACTCGGAAAATGTCCGATTTCACGCTTTACGACCCCGATTTTACGCCGTAGGAACGAAAATTCTACAAAAAGTTATAGTATGATGAATTGGAAACAGCATCAATGCAAAATATTGAATTTATATTTATTTAATTCAAATATACCATTCCACAAAACATGTAGAATTTATGATTGATTTTGACTCCGTTTACGCAGCAGCATATAAATCATATAATCTTTCAACTTACCTTCACTTTAGAAAATCGAGCTTTCAAACCTACACGCGATTATTTTCAGATACATCTCGTTGATTTACTACAACTTTTGTTTGTTGTTTCGAAACTGAAATCGAAATATTACAAACAATCGCGCGCCTTTAAGTCCCATTGATTTATATGAAAGTCGATCGTGAAACTTTGATTTATCCCATTCGCAAAGGCGATGCAGCGATCTTAAACGGCGAAAGATTTACAATGCACATAAAAGCAAAAACCGATTCGGATCGAATGAAACACATTGTGTATATTGGGCTTATTTTATTTGGGATAGGGACTTCGAGGTATTCCCATACTGACCTCCTTGCGGGAAGAACTGCGCATATATGAGCTTAAACGTATCCTCCTTTACCACACCGGTAGGACACTCAGCCTTGAATCCTCTGTAAATCTTTTTGAGTTCTGCCTCTGAAAATCTGGTGGCTCTGCAGAGTGCACCTAAAGAGTCGGGTTTGTATCTCTGATGCTGCTCGCCCAACTCTTCCACTTCAGAATCTGGAATCAAAGATAACGAACGTTCAAAAAACGATCCAATTTCAGGATTGGTCCCTAATAAAGGCTTCGTCGCTTTTTAAACAAGCGTTAAACTTTCGGATAGTTAGTTAGTCGCCCGGAATAAAGTTGTAATGTTCCCTTTTAACAATCTCGTCCCGAAATTTCTTCAGGGTCCTCGTGTAAAGTTAAATTGCTTTCGGGCAGTAAAATATAGGGCTCACGTCTTTTCGTCAACGTATACAAAAAGTGTATATTCGATTCGATTTTTTGCACAAATAATATTAAAAAATCGTTATGTACGTACTGGAAATTTTGGAGCGGTTCCGTTTTATGTCGAGGTAACTTTTTAATACTACCTCAAACTTTTAATAGGCTCTAATAACTTTTCGTTTTGCAAAAAGTCGACAATCTTTCGCTCCGTCGTCTGTGTTTTATCTTTCGGAGACGTGATTACTGCGAAGCTCCAGATTAACAACAAAACATAATATTGATATTCAAAAAACGAATGGGAAAAACTCGAAAAATCCGAATTTACTACGCAATAACCCGAGTCTGCGAGGCGCTCTGTTTTCGTCACGGTTTACAATAACTTTCGTGCGTATACAAGATAATTTTCGAAGTTAAGACGTACTGGTGTTTTATGGATGGTTTTTATATACCAGGGGCAATCAATTTTTGAAAAACGAGGATTTTGCACGATGTTAAATTTAGCAGATATGATGGATAATGTGCATCGTGCATCGTAGAAATATAACATTAATCATCCAGGCTTTTGGTTTTTGTATTTTCCTCATCAACTGAAATTCATTTTCTTACTATTGAATGAAACTGGAAATAACTGCATTAGTTTTCGCGGTGTAAATTAAAATTTGATATGCGCTAATGCCGCAGGAAAGTTCCTTCGCCATATATCAAATTTGAAATATAATTGTTTCGTGAAAGTTTCCAGTTTTCTGATGCATGAAACGCGACGTGAAAAAATCGCACGACAAAAATTAATATGGCGAAACTTTCGCACGGACGAAAATGAGTTATCGCCGCAAAGAAAAAACTTTACTCGGTAAATCGATATCCCCCGATAAAGGAAAGTTGTAACAAGATTTCCCTTTCGTAAATCAACTTTGTTTCTTCTTATTAGTTACTCGATAGTGAAATTATATTTTTGCGTCGCGGGCAATAAGGGAGACAGTGCGGTTTTTATCGGAAAAACTTCCTAACATTAAAAATGTAACAGGAATGTATACGGTTTTCTTTTGTACTCGGCGAAAAATATTATTTGAATAATGTTCTCACGCCGTACATGAAGATGCAAAAGCGTATAAAAAGAGAGTTTTAACAATATTTGTATTCAGTCGCCGTGGACAGTAAAACCCCGTCAAAGGCAGTAGTAAAAACTTTTCACCGCCGCAAGTTTTTCCTCCCCAATTTGTGTATTATCGCAAGTGCGCGTGTCTCCTTTAGACTCGGAATAAAAATAGGAACGTTTCCTGGATGTAACAAAGAAGAAAAATATCGATACAATGTCGATTACGTACTGGATATTTTTCGCGGTATTACGATACACGGAAAACGTCTATAAAGAGGAGAAATGGGAAAACTGTCAGGTCGTACATTTTATTGCAGTGATGGTTGATTTAAAGTACACCCCGAAAACAAAGGTATAACCGATAAAAGTTTTAAATCTTAAAGTAAATACGATATTTTAAAAATAATACCATATTGTAAATTATTAGTAATTTATAAGTGTCATCTATTTATTAAATTTGAAACTAATGCGTTGAATAATTTAAATTGAAATTATAGATGACGTAGAAAAAACATAATATTTTATTTTATCATTTTATATCTAAGAAAACGTTAATTAATTTATTTAAAAAAGCCAAATCATTAAAAATATCACGCTCAACATTTAACTAAACCTACAAATACGCAATATTTGACACACCATAAAGATCTTCATTATCTCGCCTGCGCATCATCCAGGTTAATTGAGGTGCAACGATAACACCGAGGTCGAGTTAAATTAAGCGATATTTGCCATTCGGACACCGTCAAAATATACCGTGGCGCTCCTGATGCGAGTAAACTGTGAAAATACGTCATTGTGGGCAGAATATGTGCGCGGGAAAAGCACATTACTTTCGGGTTTACGACTTTGCCGATGATGGACACGTACCACGCGGCCGAGCTACTGCTCTATAGAAAGCCGATAGATTTAATGACAAATTTTATCGATTTCCAGTGTGTATATTTAGTTTCGATCGTCGACATATTTTATGTAAATCTCGGCTGTTTTGCGCGCCGCGTGTGTACAAAGTCGGATCCGATCGGGTTCGGTGTTTTTATTACGGTAAGTGTTGGCGTTTGAAACAAAGAATAATATTTGCGCTAAGCTATTTATTTTGATTCAGTGAAACTTATGTGTTTGAGTGTTGTTCAAAGGTTGATTTTTATTAATGCGTTTGTTTTAATGTGTGAAATGAGAATGGAGATTTTAATTTCGCGCGGCGGATGGATCGTATCAATATTACATGGGGAAATTCGTGTAAATGAAAAGCGCTATGTGATTGCGAGCAATTTGAACAGCTTGATAAATGTGCCTTCCATGTAAATAATATCGTAATCTATTGTGCTTTCATAAGTCCATTATTGTGAAGCTTTTCATCGCGGTGCCTCGCAGCGTGGCGTTAAGTGCTCCAGATGCTTTCCAATTACGCGAACTTCGAATGCAGCTTTAACAAACAGTAGAATTATTCGATTTTTATAACATTTCTACATTTTCAAGGTTACATTGGAGTGCTTTGTGTGATGAATTTGGCTCCGAGGCGAACCCGTGACCTTATCCGTGATCGAAAACTTTGTGAAGCTTCAGTTTGTTCATTGCACGTTTGACAGCTTTGCTAGTAAGTTGGTATTTGCATTTTGTGTAATATTTTCTATATTTATAAATATTCTATATTAATATGAAAAATAGTTGTGTGGAAGGTTTGATACTTATATTTGCGCCCTCGATGTTACATTCTGAAAGAGCTTTTTCTAGTATATTATTTGTTTTACAACTAACTGCATTATTCATGCAACGTTAGATTCATGTCATTATTATATTAAATTCTTCAGTATTACACATTTATACGATATAAAAGGACAAAAAAAGTACATTGAACAAAAAAACGCTATCTTTCCAATTCAAGTAAGCGTATTCACAAATTTTATAGGAAGCTTATATTTTTTTTTAATAAAAAACTTATGATATAATAAAACTTTTTACATATTCGAAATAATTTAAAAAAATATAAATTACAGCATCAAGTTTTAAAAATATGCCAGCAAGTTTAACACCATTTTTATATAAATTGAAACACTTTATAAAGTAAAGCGCGGATTTCGGTACTCGGGAAAGTCCCGCATACCCGGATCCGAATCCGGAAAACTCCCGGGAAGATTTCCTAGGAAATTCCCAGAGCTTCGGACGTTGGGTTGTTATCGGCAGCTTACCAACAGTCTTCTTGCACACTTTGTATTTGGCGGGGTTTTGTCAATTTTTACAGTGCAGCGGTCGATTTCCAGTTTCGTTGTCGCGCGAGCTTCTGGATTTACAACCACATTTGCGTATACTGAGACATCGAAATCTTTTACATCAAAATTTTTGCTATACAAGCCGTTCCCTTTTTGAATGTACAATGTATCAAAATTGATGTAGGTTTAAATTTTTTTCGAAAAATAAATCGAATCGTTATAGAAAATTTAACGTGAGTTTTGATATTCAAACTTTTGTACAGAACTGTCCCGTTATATAATAATTACTTGTAATGAATAAAAATACTTGAACTTTCAATAACATGTGTTTTATTTATGATTGTATAATATTTTTTATAATGTATGTATTTATATCGATCAGTTGATTTTTAAAATTGAACGTATAAAACATTTCGAAAATTTTCAAAATATTGTCAGTTATTTTCCAAAAAGTCTCCAAGTATCTTATAAAAGTCGTTTAATTTTCGGAAGCGTTCCGCTTTATTAAAACGAAAATACATGCATACAATTTTATATACAGAGTATATATAGCATTTTCGTTAGTCATTAGCACGCTCCGTTTTATCTGTGTTAATTTAGCACTTGCACATTCTCGTAACAGGTACTTTATACATTGTATAAAATATAAAACAGATATAATGTCAAGTCATGGCTCGTCCGCTTTTGCACACTTCCATTTTGATATTCCTCCGGGCATACGAACATCTATGGGGATATTCAGATTTTATCGTGTTTCATCCGAGACTTACCCGCATCGGGTTCAATTAGCCGGAATTTAATAATATTTGTTATTCGGCCGAAAAAATATTAGTTCAGCTATTTGCTGGGATGTGTATTCATTTTATTGCGAGTGCTGTAAAAACGAGAATGCAGAACGTCTTGTTAAAAAAGTATCCGTATAAACAAAGTGCACAACGATTGCCTCAAAGCAGATTCTCCATCGAATAACACGTTAATTTGCAGATTATCGTATGTATTTTTAACCTCTTTACTTTTTTGTTAGGAAAAATAAATTCAGGTATGCCATATTTTTCTCTTAATTTAGCTCTAGTGTTTGAAAAACAAAATGAAACTCGATACGGTTGGAATGTTTGAATATTCAAAATATCGCGCGAGCGATAACGCAAAAGCGCAAATGTTTGTCATATTAACTCGCATGAATATCATATGTTTGTGGATTAACTTTGCATAAGCAAATTTAAAAAAAACGACAATACTATATATGTTTAAAAATGAAATTTTTTTGTAGAATACATAATCTAAATCATTTATATTATATATTTTCAGATTTTCATGAACTGAATTTCAGCTACATGTTCCGCGAATATTTTATACTGGTAATTGACAATTTTTCTAGTTCGCAGGGAACCAAAATCGTCGGCTTTTCAAAGAAAGTCTTTTAAAGCTCGTCACGTGCTGCTTCGCATCCCAAAGTCCCAAGTGAATGTTTATTCATGGTGCGATTCCAAAGGGGCTGACTTTCGGCTCCATCCTGTATGAATTTCACGAGCAGATAATGCCCCAAGGGCTAAGGAGCAACGTCAACGACTTCAGAAGAATTCTTTCTACATGAATATATCGTAAACAATATAAAAAAATAGTTATTTTAACAAAACTCAAAGACCAACGTCTTTTTAACTTTTTCAGTCGCCTTAGGCCAATACTAGATCAATTTGTATATTTTTCTTTTTTTCTGTGGATTTTCGAAAACTGTACGTTAAGTTTTCTGTCAAAAAGTATGTTTTGAGGCGTTTTTTATATGCAGGAAGTGTGTGCTTAAATCATATGTACTTGCTCAGATGGGGGTGGATCTATTTTAAAAGAAAATCGTCATAAAATGTTGTCGTGTGAGTGCGAGGGAATTTTCCGAGAAGCACGTCCGCATTGTTTGTTTTAAAAATGAACATGTATGAATGATGCTTTTTATACGTCCCCAGTGCATTATTTTGAATGAAAGAATATTTTTTGTAGGGATTTTGATACTCGTGCAAACAGTTCCACTTAAATCACCCACAATTATTTGGTGATAATTTTTTTATCTAATTCACAACATTTGAAAGAAAATATAATTTTATTAGGTTTACACCAATAGAAATGTTACGTCACATTTCAATGGACTATAGAATAAATCACATGAAAAATGAACACGAATGTTTTGAATTGTTATCGTGAAAATAGAGTTTCAATCCACACATGAACGCCTGAAAGACTCACGACGTCTCCTTTTCAATTTTGATAAAAGGCTAATTCATTTTTAATGCAACTATATGACCTTTGTGTGAAGCGAACGTGAGTGTAACCTTTGCCTTTTTTCATCGACGAAAGAAAATTTTCGGCGAACCACTACACGAAAAAAAATGTATTCAATCCCAACAGAATTTTTATACAATATGTTACGAAATTGCTAAATTTAATGATGCATAAAAATACATAATAACTTGATTCGAAAACTATATTTGCTACAAAATTAGTTAAACATTCTCAAATACAAACTATTATACAAGTGTGTACTCTTCGAAAAACGACACTGTAGATTCGGTGCTTTCGCGACGCTATTCCGTAATTAATCGAACACCGCTGGCAATGTTTGTTTAACAGTTAACTCTCGTTCCCAACTAACATTCGTCGGTTAAACCTTACGAACATATTTCCTCCAGTTTAGTCAATGTGTATGTAGCAAAAGCGGAGAGACATAGCGCCCGCACTGAATCGTGATGCCGTAAATTAACACCGTTGTGCGAGATTTTCTGTTTACACTGCGGAACAACGGCAGGCTTTCCTATTTTTGTATATATGTATACATATATGATAAAAACGTGCGAAAAAATATGTGATAAAATTTAAATGTGGAAATTTAATATGCGCGCCGTACGTGTGACGTTCTGCAAGCGCGACAAGGTTTAGAAAATAAGGCGACGTTTAGAAAGGAGTTTTCATAGCGTAGAAATATTGAAAATATTGACGGGATGAAAATATGTATATGTTACGTTGCCGATGTATATTCTTTGTGTTTCTAAAATCGATGTAAATATATTATGCCGAAAATAGACCGAAAGTGATGGTTAACCCGAAATTAAATATGCAAAGAAAATATTTTTCTATGGAAGTTTTTATTGAAATTTTTTATGAAATAACTATGAAAGATACGCAAGAATAATTTAATAGAAAATTCAAAATGGATTCAATCTAAAGCGAGACCATAAAAATATTAAAGCGTAGGTATAAAGTCTCCTAAAGTGACCCACTTTACCTTCCGAGGAGCGGAAGAAGATTTTCAGTAGAGTGCCGTTTCAGAAATGAACAGATAGCAATTTTATGGCAAACAATCTATTTTTTTACTTTTTCCTATTCGTTTATATGCTAAGAATCGACGTGTGTGATTTTGAGTGTGTTTTAGGTTTGGTCCTTTGTCGACAATAGCATGCGGTCTTAACCGGAGGCTGTCTCGTGTTACGAAGACTCTTCTGGTCGAAACCTCGTTTTAAACTTTTAGAAACTCAAAGCCTTCTAGTTTAAGTGTGTGTTCCTGTAAGCAAACGGAAGGAATTTGTGACGTTGAAGAGATCCAATGCAGCTAAGATAGACGCTTTTGGTGCACTTCCATTATACGTTATTTTCTAAGAAAATATATTATAACGAGATCACAAAATTTGACGAAAAAATACTTATTATTGTTATTTTCGTTATACTTAAGACAAATTGAAACGTTAAATTCACAGTAAAGTCATAGTTCGAATCGGCTAATTGATCTATCCGAAACATAAAAAAAGTATAAACCCATATACTTTTCGAGTAATTTCCACTATCTCGCCTCGAAGCTCATAAAAACTTTAGTGCAAAATCCGTTTTTAGAGTCTCGGATCTCACGTAGCGAACGATTTCACGCGTCACGAAGGAACCTCTTCTTTCAGAAGGGAGACGGGGCTTATTTAATTTTCAGACATCCATACAGTTTTATATGCAAATAAAATTTTGAACGGAATCGGATACAAGCCTGCGAAAGTGTGCAGGACAGTCGTATTGTGTCACAGTTGTCGCGTCTCAAAAACAAACCCTTTCTGTTATGGGGTAGGTGAGCGAGTTTCGCTGAAAATAAACGAAACTGAACGTTTCAGCTTGTCGCTGAAAAACTTTTTAACAAGGGCCGTCCCTTTCTTGTCTTTTGCAGTTTTCGCGCATCGCACGGGGTGAGTTTTTAAGTGTGCAATTTAATATATCAGGAATTTCAGTTCTGTATTGTTCTTAACAGTTTTCAAAATTGTTTACAGGTGTTATCTGGTGTATTTATGTGTTGCATTTTCGTGGAAACTTTGTTATTGTCTTTACACTTTATAGAAACGACGAAAGAATTCCATTCGTTTCAAGTCCGTATACTTTACGAATCAGAGTATTAATATTAAAATTCGCAAGAATTTCACTGTTTAACTACAAATAAACATCGACTAGATCAATGAGAAGCTTCGCAGTTCAAACGCAATTTCAATATCTCTCCCACGAAATAATAAATTGTAGTCATTGTTTGCTGCTGCTGCGAGTAAATATTTAATTTCTCAGAGTTTCACTCAAAACATAGCCAGATGTAATTACGAATTGACAAGTGGAAAAGCTCTTCGAAATAACGCACTATTAAAACGTTCAAGAGTTTACCAACGACAACTGATTGATTGAGCAGCGAAAATCTTGAAAGTGGGTTTTTTCCCGGTTAATTTTCCCGGGAAAATTGGAAACGTGCTCGGCGCTATCAGACAATTCGAAAATTAACTTTATTTCATCCCTGAATGAGGCGAGACGGATTTCAGAGCAGGTCGTTATAGTGAAGAATTGCTATATTGAGTCATTAACATGCCTTGAAGGGGTTGCGGGTTGAATATTTTACTAAATCTTCAGGGAAAAAGCTCCGGGTTCTTATGGGGAAAATTGAATTTTAATAACGGCATTGGATTTTCGCGGAACGTGTTCGAATATAGTCGTGCCTTAATAAAATGGAAGGAATAAACTGACTCATGCAAGTCGGTGATTAATTTTTCCTTGTGTTATAATTTTTTCCATTTCAATCTGTCTTAGTATTTTCTCTTATAAATAATTCTCTGAGAGTATTTTTGTTCTTTGATGTATTGATGATTTTGTATTTTTTGAGAACGGCAAACTTAGCGTAAAAGATAAAAGAAAAAAATATACTTTTTATGTGAATTACGTTTTGTCGATATGATTTTTTTATTATTAGATAAAAAAATATTGGTATTGTTTTGTAAGAATTTAGTTTTTTTTTTAAATTCTACCTTATCATGAAATTTTCTTTCATGTACGTTATTTAAATATGTAAATTTATACATTGGACAATGGACGACTTAATATTCAGACCATGCTTATATCGAAAAAATTTAATCGAAATCCACAAAAAAACACGATTATTTTGTAATTTTTCCCATACATTGTTGCTAAAAATAGTATCGATTTATTAAAATGAAAACCCCAGACTATTTGACCTTTCAATATTTCATATCCAAACATTCAATTAGCGAAATGTACAAGTCTTCGGATGATATTGAACATTTTTTCTCCCTCACGAAAAGCTCTCACTGACAACACGTAATTAAATTAGCGAATCTCTGCAAGAAGCAATATATAATAATATTTCCGTTATGACATCACTTAAAACGACCACAATTTTTTTCAGAACCACATCGAAAAATAACGAGAGCGAATTCATCGTATTGGAACGAATCGTATTTAAACTGCGGCATTGACTTGGCAAAAGACGATCAAATATTTGAGTCTAATCGAAAGCCCATGAAACAATCACGTAGCCCACATCGAGGGAGATGAAAGGCATGTGTATTTAAGGATATCGATGGCTCCTTCTGAAAATAGAAGGCTATGTCTATTTTTCGGGGAATCCTTCAGCGACCAAATGTATCGGTTTTTGCCATCGGCAATACCATTTCGGGCAGCTTCCGTAGAAACCACGTTCGCCATTGATGGATGAGCTTCTTTTTCGGATGATTCGATGCGGTTGACTTTCGGAAAACCCGGAAAAACTCATCCAATTTCCCGAGACGTCACCGCGAATGATATACAGAAGCGTATTTATAAAACTCTTTTAAAAAAAGTGGCTATTTATCCTGAATATATATACACATCGATTGGAATTTCGACGCAAAAGTAAAAATTCTTTGTTATGATTAATATCAATTGTTAGGAAAGTGTATTAGAAGACAAAGCGATTTTTCAGAAGTTGCACAGACGCCATTACTCACGTGTGACTTGCTTGAGGATGGTTATGGCTGTTTTGATGCTGTTCCTTATGCTGGCTCGGTGCATTTTATGCTTCGGTTGGTTCATTTCAACAACTTTTCAGCTGAAAATTGAAAAACTATCGGCCACCGACTAAAAAGTTCGCTATTTCAAGGGATCCCAATTTCTCAACCGTTCACACATTCGCAAACTATCGGAAAGTTTACGTCTACGAAGGCAGTGGTCGGTCGAAATTTTCACGTTCTCGCTCCGAAGGTGTTCGTAAATTTGATTTTATGAAGTGTACAAATAATTCAAAAGTGTACTAAACTATACTTAAATTTATACGTTGTTCAAAAACAGCACATGTGAGTACAATGGGTGAATAAATCTCAATATGTCGTTGCAATTCTTTTCACGTTACCTCAATGAAAGTGACATGTTCAATCTAAATATAAATGAGGATTGTTGCGCTGTATTATATATGTATCTGTTCTGAATGCATTTAAATTATGCAACATGTCACGACCCTTCGTTATTTCGGTACGTGTGGTAATAATAGACGTTGACATGAAACCGCGATGCTACAATTGTGTGAGAGTTAATATCCTTTATAATTGCATGTAGATTTTCTAGATATATGTATATACTTATTCTAAATTAATTATCATATTCATATCACAAATATTGTGAGAAAAAGCAACTACAACTATTGGTCAAAATATGAAAAATTTGCGCTTGAAAAATAAAGATGTTAAATGCTTTGATTAATGTATTTCATGTACGATTGTTATTTGTTTTACTTTAAAATTGATTTAACATAATAAAATTTGAAATATGAAATTCAATGTTAAAGTTTATACTGTGTTGTCTAAACATGAAAATGTATCATTTATCATAAAACGTTATCATAAATTGTTTGCTTCGGGTAATATGAAGAAAAAAGTTTATCACAGATATAACGTCCGTAAAAGCACCGTTTATCATAAAAGACTAAAAAAAAAATGAAAACGTTCTCGTAAATGCGATTAATTACAAATTGAAAATATATTCTTGGAAAAATAAAAGTATGCTCTAGAAGCACTTTGCCATTTTACCAATACAAGTATTATATAATATTATAATACACAATATACGGGTCTACGTTGCATGCAAAAGTGCTTTAGGATACAAGTACTTTGTTTCAATTTACGAACATAAAATTCAAGCTTAAAACACTCCAATAAAAACTAAATAATCACAAAAAAGCTCGTCTCACAAATAACGACTGCACCCAACAAAAAAATTCTCAAACGATCGAATCTTCGCACCACAAAAACCACAACATATCGCACGCCTTTTATCAAAATGGAATACCATATGTACGCATACGGTTTGCCGATAAGTTATTTACCTTCAGCGATTTATAGTTATAGAAGCGCTAACGTGCACGGTCGTATCTCTGTCCGATTTTACCACCTATTTATTTACCATAAATCTGACGTCACTTTTTTCGGAGCGAGCGCGCTTTCCGCCCGACGAGCGACCCCGCCTCTCATATCAGCCCGACATTTTATTTTTTCATACCGAATCATTCTACACAATTCATAGATACCTTGGGTGCGAAAATTCCAAAAATTACCGGTTAAAATCGCGGCGAAACGACGCGTCCAAGATTGCGCGATCTTCGCGAGACACTGGAAGGCCCCGCGGATGGTGGGGCTATTTCCATCGGTGCTGGCTAAGGTTTTGCGTAATGAACGAGCGCTTTTTGTATACCGATCGGGTAAATAAATGCTAGTGGCTCGATGACGTGTATAATTTAATGGAACTGGCCGTTCTGGTAGTCGGTGTTCGTTCTTTTGTGCGCGATGATGTCTATATTGTGCACGTTCAACGGACTCTGACGCGAGCGTCAATATTTTGACGATCGCTAAATAAGCTCATGGCGTTTGCGAGTCAATTTTCGACACTCGATGATATTTCCCAGATATAATTACGTTTCGTGTATAATAAAAGTGTTTGTTTGTTCTGAGAATTTTTCAATTTGTTTCCGTGATCATTAGTCGATCATATTTATTTTAGATTCGAAAGCGGATTACTATTTCATAGGATGTCACAAAGGTCTCTTCAAAGGCTTAAAGAGGTGATGTTAGTCGAAAAATTTTAAGCAAACATACCTTGGTTTAAAGTATCATAGTTTTTGAGTTATTATTATTATCAAAATCGATTAGATATCTGAATTTTTGATACATCAATCGAAAGAACTTTAAATAGAGATGTTTTTAAAAGTACTTAGACACTTTGGACACCGTTTTTTAGCTGGAAATACAAAAAAACTCAAGTTTCCCTTTACTATGGCCAGTTTTGTAATTAATCATGTATTTTAAACGATTTTGTGTAGATATAGTAGTTCTTATTCATGTTTATGGATAAAATAAACAATAAACAAACAAAAACAATATTTATCTACTATATTACCTTTCATAAGTGCACGAGTGCGAGATTTATTTTTTTTTTAATTAAAATAATATTGATAATAACAATTCAAAAACTATGATACTTTGGACTAAGGTATGTTTGGTTTAAAATGTTAGAAATAACATGATTCATCACATCATTAAAGCTTTACGATGACTTTTGTAACACCCGTGTACAAAAAATTTAAAAAATAACGCAATATATGAGACTATTATATTTAAAAAATGTACAATATTTCTTTCAAATCATATTTAATCAGAGACAGTTTGGTAATCCCAGACAGACAACGTGTTAAATTCTGCGTGCTTTATTACGTGTGTTAAGAAAGCACTTAAATTACGAATACACGATCTGAAGTCAAAAATATCAAACACACGATGAAATAAATGTCAAATCAAAAGAACGGGCGATAATTAAGCTTTTAATACCATCATTGGCATAAGGCAGAAAATATGAAGTTGCTTCGGATTATGTATGAAAGAGCGACATTGACGCTAAGAGAGTACCCCTAGGTAAGGAACGTTGAGCAAAATGAGCTTATGACGAGGTCGAAACCTCCACACAGAAAAGACCGCCGGGTTTTATCCTGAGGGAATTGGGTCGGAAATATCTTGTTAATGTGCGAAGGAAAAGTCTCTCTGAAAGTGTATCTACGTGGACATTATGTTCGTTCAAATTTGGCCCGGCGGATTTTGCCAAGTGGCCGAAATAGATGTTCGCGGATCAATTTGCAGGTAATGCATCGTCGGATGTATTTTATAAAGCTGTGTGGTCGAACGAAAGGTCTTTTGATATTTCGGACCGTTTAGTTTGTTGTTTGCGCTCTGAATCGCTTTCTGGTTCGAGAAATTCGAAAAGATCAATCGGTGGTCCGCATGCATTTTTAAAAATAATAATTCATGCACATGTTTCAATTTTAATTCATGAATTTTTTTTTTTGAGATAATTTTCAATGGAAAATCGTTCATATTGATTTTCGCAAACCAGAAAATACTATGTATTGTAGGTATGATATGTTTAGGATTTTTTGTGTCGAGTCGAAAATATTTTTTATCGTAGGAAGCTGAATTGAGTGTTGACATAAAATGTTGTGTCAACAGAATTTGACGCGATTTTCCGGCACGAAGCTTTTTCTGGTTGGAAAAACACGTTTTGAGACGTCAATTCGGTACACTTTAAACACCAAGATTATGGCGGTTTTGCATTAGTGCGATTATTCTAAAGGCTTTTAGCCTTCCGCGCCGAAAAAATTCGATACGAAAATACGTCACGTACATTAATAGAAATAGATTCGGAAAAAAACAGTGTACTATTATTACGATGCGTGCTACAACGCATTACTTCCACTGTCTATTCTTCGCGTTGTTCGCAGTGTTGAATCACTTGACATATTCCATCAAAGGTTTTTCCAGGACGTTAGTTATTATTTAATGCGCTTACGTAGCACCAAGTTTGTCTTTAATAAATATTAATATCTAATACGAACAACGTCGTGTTAAATTAATATAGAACACTAAAAGGGGAAAAAAGGGTCGGCAAAAAAATCTCGAAATAACAAGTCGTCATTGAATTATCTCAAAAAAGGATCAAACAGAATTTCAGACAGAATCCATTACTCGAAAAAAGTATTCGATTTATGCGGTTCATTTGATACAACATAGCTCAAAAGGGATTACGGATTATGTTCAAAAGTCGTGTGAAGAATTTCATTTATAAGCTTCTCTGAATACCACACAATTTATATTTTTAAAATATTAAATTTAAGGGCATTAATAATACATGTGACATAGGAATAAAACGTTCCGAAAACAAACGAATAAAATTAATTGCCATAAAAATATTGTTGTCACGCAAAAAGATGGATCTTCCTCGCATACGTAAACTAAATTACATTTTCGAAAGTTCATTTGTCTAAAATATAATGAATCGACGTCAAAATGTACTCACTTCACAAAATCTCAAAAGAGTTTTATGACTATACCTTATCAACGAGGTCGTCTACAAATATCTGACGTAAAACGTCGATTCATATGCGAACCGAAACGATTGCAATAAAATTCGAAAATAATTTGTAGAACCATAAATTGAACAGGCGACTCTAAAAACCGTCATTTTTATTAGGACATTTATGGATTTGAGCGGACAAGAAATCGATCTATTCACATTAACATCAATAACGAGAAATTTGACTTCGGCTACTATAAATTTTCTATACTTAACTCTCATAGATCAAATCAACGATTTAAGAATGATGGATTCCATTTATGTTTAATCATACATTATTTATTGTGAAATTTTAACAAGATTGTGATTATGAATTAAGGATCATTGTGGTCAAATATTATGAAGTTTATTTTTATAAAGTGCCTAAAGATAAAGGTTAATCGATTTGGAAGCGAATCAAAGCTCATGCGGAAAACGCGCGCACTTTCATCTGGAAAAATCCGGCTAAAGTTCGACACTCAGGTGAGCAGTGTGAATAAATACAGTCTTAAGACATTAGAGTAAATTTAGAAGAGTCTGCTTGAAAATAGTTAGAGAGAAGTTTGCTTCGAGCGTCGGACATCTGGCAGCCGTCGGCATTTGTTCGGCGGTCACTTGCACCTATAATTGAACGATCGCAAGTGATGGATCTTTATTTAGACTTGGACGTGTCGTCTACGTGTATTTTCGTTTAACTTCGATTCAATTCGACGGACGAAACTATTATCTAATTGACAACGTTAACTTTTCACGATTAAATCGAGCCTCTGTATCGCAAAATGACGGTCGCGTTCGATATACGTTACTTTCTCGAGATTTTTCTACGAGTTTTCAGGAAAGTGAGCTTCGGATGAAAGTCGAGGATTGGTCGTATTTCATTTCATTCATTTGTATGTCGGTAGGTTTCGTTTCGTGTTCGAAAGCTCTCGCGGGGATTTCGTGAGTTGGTGCGTGACGGTTTACCAGTGGATGCATTGGATTCGTTTCTTGTCCGTATTGCGGGCACGTATGCAATTTTCAAACAAAAGGATGTGTATTGTGTGGTCAAGTTATTTTTCATATTTATTCATGATTTGAAATGAAAATAATAATATATTTTCGGGGTATGTGAACGAAATTCTCAGATATTATATGTCCCATTAAAAAATATTTGAAATTCCTTCTTTATAACGCAATACATAAAACCATTCGTTATTTTTAATGTAATTTTTTTAAAGCTTTTGATTATCACGAGAAGGGTGAAAAATTTCTTGAAATTGCAATTATATCACATTAACCGATTCAGTGAGTTTTATGTAGAGCGGAAAAATGTTCGTAGAAAGAATTATTCAACCATTATAAATGCCCCGTCACTTCAGTTATAATATTAAATTTATCATGCTATGCACGTGTGTAGTTTTAAAGAAAATTTTAATGAAACATAAGATTACGTCCGAGAAGATTTGAAAATTTTGCACTACCGAGCGAAATTGAAAATTTCCAACATATACGGATGTAACCTACTTCAGAAAATCTATTTAAATTTCCTTACAAAGCGCTTTTATGGCATCCAAATCTGCATACGATAGACAATAAACACTATTACTTTCGCGCGTACATTCTTAAGTACGCCGTAAACAAATCGAATATACGGATCTCGTAAAAACTCAGTATTATCGTACCGTCTAACGACCAAATCCACTCAATCATACAGATCTGAAGGCTTCAAACGTTGTACGATATAATAAATTCGCATATAATGGAGATAATGCTGCGATAAACGTCTAGTTGAAGCGTTTCGTATGTAAGGCTTTCGCGTAGCGCTCACATTTTCCACGCTCGAGTTGCGTTTGTATTGAAACTTTAATAAGAACGGTTCAAAAGGAATTTATATTCAAAAACAAGTTTGTGAAAAGTGAAGAAAAAGCCGGAGACGTGTATGAGTTTTTAAATTAGATGGAAAAAGCATTTTGAGTAAATAAATTATTAGATTGCGTTTCGTTTCGCTCTAAATCATGATCTGTTGTTTGATTAAATACGTAGAAATTTATGATATGTTAATTTAGATTTTGCTTCGTAATTTTATGATAAAGGATGATTTATGATGTACATTATAAATATTTTAATTTTTAAAATAAAAGTATCCTATTTCACCATAGAGAAAATTTACTCGAAAAAGTTTTGTGAACGCTTTTTGCAATTATGCGATCATGTAAAAGGATTCTTTTTATCATTATATTGCTTTTATAAATTGTATGTTAAAATCATCTAGCGTCTAGACCAGGGGTGGGTAATTGTTTCAGATGGCAGGCCGGATTAAAATTTTTTTGGGCCAAAGCCATATCTAGTAAAAAATAATAAATCATTTTCAGTTCCTTTGAAATGTGCTTATCCCCTATATATAATCACGGATATCTGTGTGTGTGTTCGGCTGTCCGTCTGACCGTCTATTCGTCTGTTCGATGAAGCTCGCGACTTTAAAACGACGCATCGATTCGATTATTTTTTGCGTCTATAAAATTATTCTTCATGCGTATATGGTCTTTATGCATATACACTTAACATCCATAATATCATGTTTATGAAAGCGTCTCTATTGACTTATACAATACGTCGATTATTAGGCAGTAGAAAAATATTTGAATCCCCTATACATGTATATAATCACCAATGACAGTGTTTATTTGTGAGGCTCTCGACTTATCGTTCCAATTTAGCCTGTATGTCGTTCAAATATAACGGCTACCATCGCTACACGACAACGGCTATAAAGCGAGCTTCAAATTTAGTCTTTATGGTCATTATAATAACGGCTATAATCTTATATTTTGGAGACATTACGCAAGGGCACGGTTATAAAATATGTTTGCGTATATTCAATTTTTGTTTTATTACATCACGCAACGGCACGGTTATAAAATAATTTTACATAAATGTATTCAATTTTTATTTTATTACGTAAGGTTATCAATTCACAGCCGATGTTATTAACATCGGGCGTATATACTAGTGACTAATGTAAATGAAGATTTCATTTCGACCATAAGAAAACGAAAAACTATTTACTTTGATAAATTTCAAAAAAAATTCAAATCTAAAAAAAACTAACATAACACACATCATACGAACGTCACTTTCGACAAATACCAACATCAATCCAACACACATTCAATAGACACAAACCACTCGACTATCCATCACCGTAACGAACCGCACCGTCACTCCAACACAAAACACGTGCTAGCATCGAACCCCATTCGCTCGTCGACTTTTCGATCTCGATACCGTGTAATATGTTAATTCGCAAATGCAAACTGCAAAAGCGGGAGGCGACACTGCAATTTCCACGCCCCGCCATTGTGAACGGGTGCACCCCGCGGCGCCGACAAAACAAACGCGGCAACCGACAATTCTTCGGGGTCGTTACGGTGGGTGTCGTTACGTGTAGTGCAATTGGTGTAAGCGGGGTCGTTACGGTTTTTGGATTGTCACGTATGTGGGTGGTGTAGTCCAAGGACGGGTCTGTATTTTGTTTTTGAAGGTTAATTGTCGAAGGTGGAGTTGGTGTCTTGTGTAGTCGTTTGATGTTTATCGTACACTAGTATTGAGAAATTGACAAAAACGGTTTCATACTGTCATCTTTTGAGATTATGTGGGATTGTATATTTATAGTGTATAGGCTCGATGTTAATAAAATCGGCTGTAAATTACGTAATTATATATAAAAAAATTAAATCTATGCAGAAATATTTTATAACCGTTCCGTTGCGAAAAGTCGATGCTCATTTGTTATATGTAGAGGATAATGTATAGGCCCGATGTTGATAACATCGGCTGTAAATTTATAACCTTTCTATTACGTAATAAAATAAAAATTACAAAGATTATAGCCGTTAATATAATGCCCATAAAGACAAAATTTGGAGGTCGCGATTTTCATGCTCGAGAATGATGTAAATAGTGATTATAGTATATAGTATATATATTTAGATGCCCGTACTCGATTTGAATATTTAATTAATAAAACCAGTTCATTTATTATTGTCACAATTACGACATATAGG
>JAOXNN020000053.1:199437-212971 GCA_028571205.2 Hydropsyche betteni | reverse complement strand
CAATTTGGAGTGAAAACCGGTATACACCGATCCCTCTATTTATGCGGTTTCACTTTAAGGCCAGGCGCCCACTGCGATTTGTAGTCGCGGCGATCGTTTAGTGGCGAAAATGGAACGCATTGTTTTAGGTTAAAGTGTGCCCATATGGTATCCATATGCCATTTGCGCCCATGCGCACTTTAACCTAAAACAATGCGTTCCATTTTCGCGACTGAGCGATCGCCGCGACTACAAATCGCAATGGGCGCCTGGCCTTAGGTCGAGGTGCGCCCATACGGTATATGGGCGCACTTTGACCGGAAATAATGCGTTCCATTTTCGCGACTGAACGATCGTCGCGTCTACAAATCGCAGTGGGCGCCTGGGGAAATGAAACTTATTGTTTTACGTCGAAAAGCGCCCATACAGTTTTTTTAAATCCCAATTAGCACTTTTTCATTTCAAATTAGCAATTTTTAATTTCAAAGTAACAATTTTTCATTTTAAACTAACACTTTTTCATTTAAAATTAACAATTTTTCATTTTAAACTATCACTTTTACAAATTTTTATTTTTGAAAGTGTTAATTTGAATTGAAAAAGTGTTAATTTGAATTGAAAATGTGTTAATTTGAAATGAAAAAGTGTTTATTTGAAATGAAAAATTGTTACTTTCGAATGAAAAAGTAGATTAATTTGGAGCAAAAAACCTTTATGGAATATAGGAACACTTCAATTCAAAATAATGCGTTCCATTTTCGCGACTAAACGATGGCCACGACCACAAATCGCAGTGGGCGCCTGGCAAAATGGAACGCATTGTTTCACGTCAAAAAGCGCCCATACGGTATATGGGCGCACTCTAACCTAAAACAATACGTTCCATTTTCGCGACTAAACGATCGCCGCGACTACGAATCGCAGTGAGCGCCTTACTGGTGTCGATCGATCGTCGGTTGGGATCCTTCGACGGGTGCCGGCTTGTCTGCGACTGACGATCTCGGCGCATGCCACGGTGAAAGCTCGCTTCTCGAAGTCATTGATGATGGTCATCGTTCTTGTTCCGTGTCCAACCTGTGCAATGTTGGCCCGACGACAAGAACTCCAGAGGCCGATGCAGCTGGCGCATCTGCCGCGATGGAATTAATCGCGGTTTCAACCTTTCGGCGACTTTGTAAAACAATTTCGTGAATTCGAGTGAAAATATTTAATTTAAGAATTGTTATGTACACATTAGGTATTTTTTTTATTTTCACAAAGAGTTTTTATAATTAATTTAACACCACAATATCCTTTAACCCTTTAAATATTAGAAAAAATATGTCCCAGTTGTGCAGAAATTTTATCTTCATAAAATTTGAAAAATATATAATCATTTTGATTACTAAGGAAATAAAATTACATATTATAACAAAATAGTAAATTGGCCCGATATTAATAACATCGGCTGTGGATTATTTAAGAAACGGAAAACGATAAAATTTGAAAACCTGATTGTGTGAAACTGAAATGTATACCCGATTTGAATATTTAATATTTAATTAATAAAATCAAAATAATTCATTTGTTTATGACATAAAAAAGCCAGAAGTTAGTAGGTAATAAGCATCATATTATAGACGTTAAGGCCAGGCACCCACTGCGATTTGTAGTCGCGGCAGTCGTTTAGTCGCAAAAATGGAACGCATTGCTTAGGTTAAAGTGCGCCCATATACCATATGGGCACACTTTAATCGAAAACAATACATTCCACTATCGCGACTTAACGATCGCTGCGACTGCAAATCGTAGTGGGCGCCTGGCCTAAGTGTATACGTATAAAGACTATATATATAATATTAGAATATCTTAAGTCGCGAGTGTCATTCGAACAGACAGACGAACAGATACACACACAAAGAAATCCGTGATTTTATATAGGGGATTAGAAAGTAATTATTTTTTAAATTAATTTGACATGTACTAGTAAAAGTCCAACAGTCAAAATATATTATAAATCATCCGTTAGTGAAATACTGTTCAATTTAATTAGACAAAACTCAACGTAAAACTCTGTTCAATTTATTTCAATTTTTCGAGATGGGATATTTTTAATACTACCGTGTAACAAAAGATATCAAAAAAGCGTAAAATTTTTAATCTCATTGTGCTTCAAAGGGTTAGGGAAAAGCCCAATTTAAACAATGAGATTGTGCAAAAAAATTGTGCAAATATTTAATTAATTAAGTTACATTGGTAATCCCTTCATGGCAACGTTAGTACAACTTAACTAATTCCAACTATATCCGAAATCAAAAATGGTAGTTTAAGGGTTGAGTATGATCACAATATATTTTGTACGGCATTAAAACTGAGCACACAATTAATCACTCGAAGCGAGCGTGAAAAAAATATTTTCACTCATTAGGCGCACGACGTCCACCCATCGGATTTGCTCACCGCCGACCGAAAACAAAGATTTATTACGAATTGTGATCGCTAAATGAATTTACAACGTCTCCGAGTACGATTAGAATAGATTAATCTTATTTTATTTCTTCTCGGCAGACAAATTCGCACGAAAATCAAACGCAGACTGAAACTGATCTCGACACGTTTATAATCGGTTGATCATTTAGTCTATATATATATATTTTTTTTTTCAGTCGAATGAGCTCTCTCGACGACGGCGATTAAACAGATATAACGTTTAATATTTTTAATTTATTTCATCGCTTCTACGATTTTATCGCGTAAAATTTTATAGCCGTGTTACGACGTCTATGATTAATGAGAACGAAAATAAGATAATCGCTCCGGCGCAATCGAGATTAAATAGAACACAAAAAAATCGTAAACAACACCCCCATTCAGTCAGCTGTATTAGTAAAAAAATAATATATATTAATAACGAGAGCTCTCAAAATTGGCAAATCGAATTCGCACCATTCGAGCCGCAGCTGAAATATTTTTTAATCAAGCGAGTGTTTCTTCTTCGACGACACGGCGTTGGCCTTTTCTTCTGCGAAAAGGAGATCGTTTTCATCTCGAGTCAGCGTCGAGGATAATCTTTATTTTTGTAGAGACGAAAAGGAAATCTAAAGTTATTTTTCTACCCGCGTTCGTGATTTCTATAGAAGAAACGAGATACGTCCTCAAAAGGAGCAAGAAAGAGGGAAACCCAACGAGAGAACCTCGTTCACAAACGTACAGCTCATTTTTATATTACTCTCTTTTAATCAATAGCATCAAGCCGGTATGAGTGCAAAAAAAAGTTACTGAAAGAGAGCAATCCAAGATCAAAATATACTCATAATTACACTACAACCTTTCTATATTTATGTCAACAGAATTCAACGAAACATTTTAAATTGTAACTTTTACCTATTCCCGGTTTATATAATACTTTCACATGTATCTATTATATAATCCATAATATCTAACAAATCACCGAAACGTACGAACACAGCACCTAATTTCATATAAGTTTCAGCTGAACGTAAGCCGCTCACGTTTGTGAGCGCACTTTGGCTCACGTGCATCGTTTCAGTATCAGATAGATGATTGATGAACAGAATCTGATAGCAAACACGTGAATACACGTGTAAGAGCTTTATCAGTTGCAAGTATTTGGCAACATATTGTGTAGATTATCGGAAACGTTCAATATAGCGGAAAATTGAGAATTGGGTATAACAAGAAGACGTTATATATACTTGTTAATATTGACAATTGTCTGTGTGTTCATTATATATGGAGAAACCGAATCAAGTCGTTTTGAATAATTAAGTGATTCACTCAACATATGAACTGTGAATCTAACGTAACTGTTATAATACGTTGTGAATTGTTTTAGATCCATTTACGTCCACAATGTAGGACGATATAACCATTAGGACGTTGCAAAAATAAATAGTTCACTATCTCAATGTGACACATACGACAAGAAGAATTAATAGTCATCAAACAGCACAGGTGTGTGATATTTTAAACATAAGTTTTCCCAGTGATTTAATATCGCGAATTACACGATAATGGTACGATTACGATTCACATAGAATAATTCAGAAACACACGCGCGTCTTCGAGATTATGCATCGCGAAGAAAAGGTGCTTGCGCCAAAGCCTTTAAGGATTACCTCGCCCGTGTTGAGACAGTAATGCTAATCTTCATAATGATTTAATACCTCGCGCTTAATTACAAGGCGTCTATTCCGCTCAAATTTCAATTAAATATTAAGCATAGTTTCGGTCCACGTAAAGGGATTCGTTTACATTTTCCGAACCGTCACGAAACGGAAAAACATTTTCGCGACACGTGTTTCAGTTGAATAATTCGCGATGCACGTTTCGCACAATGTGTACGAGCTGGAAACGTCCCTTTTATATTCCGGCGGTTTTTTCGAACCGACATTACATTCGGCGCAAAACAACAGCGCGAAAACTCGCCCACGACCAACACAACGCAGAAGAACTTCCTAATGAAATATGACAGCGGCCTTTGTGTTGCTTTTAAATTGCATGCGAATTTAATCACAATGCTAGTCGAATTCGCCATTGTGCCCGTATTGACACCGCGGCGGCTAATATAATTTAATAACGCCCTAATGCGATCCGAACGCGCAATATCTCGTCTTTGACGTCACCGACGTCTTTCACGGCCATTAGTGCCGTAATAAATATTTCATTAAGCGACTGTGTCTTAATGAAGTTCTGATCTTTATTAGACATTATCCCGTTTATCCGGAACGGGTGTCCTTAGCGGACGGGACGCTCCGTCGCCTTCGTGATTCGAATCAGGAGGCTGTAAAATCTAAATCTGGTGAAACGAGGATTTGGTAGATATTGTATATTGTTTCGGTTTTTGATCGTTTAATTAAATTTATTTTTGGAACAGATTAAATGGAATGTATAATTGTTGCTAAGTACGTTTTTGTTTCAATGTATTTTGTGGTTTCCGCTAATTGTAAGAATGAAAGTTCAATAAACGACGCATCATTAAAATAATTGATGTTACAGGTTTTTCTCGGTTTATACGGAAATATGTTCCTGATCCTCGGTCGTAACTTGAATCCATACAAAAAAAATCAATAATTTTATTAATATCAAAATTTTCATTTTTAACTAAAATGTCTCTTAAAAAAGTCTATTCTGATATATTTAAATTCATTTGCATTTTCAACAGAGTTATCAACCTTTCACAGTGACAATGATGGATCGCATTGATAAACTTTAAAATATCTAAATATACTTCCAAAATGCACTTAATTAAATCACCCTTAGCACACGATATAACACACCCGCATCAAACCTACACGAACGGACTAGAATAATGAATAATTATACTTTTATTAGAGAAACGCGTAGTCAAATCATTCACAGTACTTATGCGGACTTATGCAAATAGCCTCTCCTGGATTCAATTAGCGAATTCGCGAAACTTGCCTAAATTCCCGGCTGGAAATTGCCCCGGTAACCAAGATAGGAAGGTATCGAAGGTGGCCCTCAAATGCCCGGATTTCGACCGTTCGAAACTTGTATATCAATTTAATCGAGTTAGAAGACACGCCGCCAGTTAATTATAACGCAATTTGCCGTTACGGAGTTGTCGGCTTGCGATTTTGCTCCGCGAACAACAAACTTCCGAGACGTCTTTGAGCCACGCTAGTCCGCCTTTGAACAAATATCAAAGCGTATCTGGTAACTTTTATTATTACTTTCGTCGTTGTCATTTTTGTTGCTGAAGGGAAGAGCCCAATTTCGAAGATCGTGTAAGAAAAGGAGAGTTTTTGTTGCTCTTTGATACTCGATATGGTCGAAGAATTCAATTTAAAGCGAAGTTTTACAAAAAAGATATTGACACGGTAGTATAGCAATTAAGTGCGCTTCGAATATGTTGGTAAATAAGAATTTATTTTTATAAAAAATATATATGTATGTGAAAATGTGCGTGTTATCTTTTGGGATCACTTTAGCACCTTATTCAGTCGAAAACTTTGGTTTTGACTAATTCTCGGCAAATACGCGAAAGAAATTCGTTATAGAGACCGTCTCCGCGCAAAAAAAATCGGTTAAATTCCCCCCAGCTCAGAACAAAAAGCCTGTCGCCTCGGCGAAGGGAGGAAATTTTTCAACGAGGACAAAGTTTCGGTGTTTGCTTTGAGAACAGACACTTTTCAGCCATGCAAAAAGTGTGACGGTCGAATACGGCGGCTAATTGAACAAAGCCCCGGCTAACTGGCAATGTCAATTTTCCACTTTTGCGCTTTCGGCCGTGTTATTTTTATATATTACCACCGGCAACACATCGAGCGTCGTATAATTATAAAATTATAATACTCGTATCTATTTGTGACTGGAAATTTTAATTGGAAACTCGCATAGGCATGATCGTTTAATTACTGACTGCGTCAAAGAGACACTTCGAAATGTGCATACACTTCATTTTAATGAGAGCGCTGAATAAAAGGTTTGTGATATTCAATAATTTATATGGTTCATTGTTTCATCGTATTCGAAAACTTTTGTTAATGCTAGATTTCCCATTAAATTTTTATTATATCATAAATTACTGCAATTTTGAATAACGTTGCCATGAACATGGACAATATAACCTGTTCATTATTATAAAAGCATTAGTCAATTTCCAATGATGTTTAATCGAAACAATAACGAGTTCATTTAAATATAATTATAAACCGTAATCATATCAATAAAACCATAGTAATTAAGCTAATCTGAAATGAAACTGATAATTTACCGTATACATCCTCTTTTTGCACTCAGTTCCATTTTTGGCAACGTCCTTTGGCAATCCGCATAAAATTAGCCATCCGCAACGACGATATGAGAAACAAGAACAGACGCATACCATACAAAGCAAAATAAACAACGTCTTTATAAAAGCGACGAGTATATCGTTTTTAATAGCCCACTAATAATATCACGATCGTTTATGGAGCTGTATATTAAAGGCGCATCGTTAATATCGGGAAAGGCGGGTTTTCTATCTATTTCGAACTCGTCAGTCGTACTTTTTCCTCGTTTTTTTTTCAGGGGCGAGACTTTCTTGGTCCGTTAAATAATAAATAGGAGCAAACGAGCGAATAATTGCCACCATTGTGATGGGGCGGGCCGTGGGTGCGAAAAAACCGACAATTACCAGCCGGCGTGGTTGCGTCGAAGTGAAAATATTATACTGGAGAGAAAGGTCAAAAAGGAACAAAAAAAAATTGTTCCGAAAAAAGAACGCTAAAAAGATGTAATTTTGGGTACGGGCTTGAATCTTGGACGTCGATAGAGCTTTTCGGGTCCTTTCACGGTGACTTCCGATGCTTCTGAAAGTTCGATCCTACTAAACGATAAAAGTAATTTTTTTATATAATATTTTCTAAAAGAAAAACTTTTTAAAATAATCACCGAATTTTTAATCTTTTAATGGATAGTTAATTCGAAGTTATCTACGACTACCCGAAAATTTTTAATTCATCACGAAAACTTTTGCCTATACAAAGTAAATAATCGCATTAAAACCGCCGAAATTAAAGTCGTCAAAGAATACAATGGCGAAAAAAAAAATTAATCCCAGCAAACAAACGTTCTCGAGCCTTAATGAACAAGTTATGATTGTTTCGTCCACCCTCGAAACGCCCTTATTCAAATTACTTGCTCGAAGCCAGACAAGAGACGTTTTTTGTCGAGTGGCGACGGCGAAAGTAATCCGAAAAGTACACGATGATCCCAAAAACTGAGTATAAAAACGTACAACAATACGTATATGTCGGAGCTAGAATAATCCGAAACGCCGATACGAGTCCTGGGGGAGATTTGAATCGAATCGGGCGAACAATGCGCAATATAGACGAAATCTTTTTTATTGCCTCTTTTATATTTTCGATAATGCGAAAAATTGGTTTCTGCCAGATTCGGACGCCTATTTTGTGCTGGCTCTATTTTCAGGTATGCGTCAGTTAATGCCGACTCACTATCACTTTGCGATTATTATTATTATTATTTTGCAGAAACTAGGTATTTTTGAGGGTCTTGGAATGAGAGGCATGTTGAAAATAGGGCGTATCAAATGACTGTGTATGATAATTAAGTGTCGCTGAGTCGTACGTGAACCAATCCATTAATGCTACTATTCAATTTAAAAATTAATTAGATTGTACTAATTTAGATTATCTTACATAATAAAAAGTACATTTTATTTTTATGTATTCAACTCAGATTTTTATTTCAAAATGAGTCCGAATTGAATGTTCTCATTTAAATAAATTAAAAATATCGATTATGTTTATGTTCAAATATGAATTGGTATATTGATTTAGATTATGAGATGTTTAAGATAATAAGAAAATTAACTATGAATATTAAGATGGTTGAAATTTCAATATAATACCTGTTTCAGTTTGTAAATAAAATAAAATAAAAATTAATTTTGATATGTACCTACTATAAAAAATATTGCTACTTATAGTATAAGAATATTTTAATTAAAAATTCCTTTAACTTGCTTTGTATGGGTCATGATCGAAATAAATTTACTCAACTATTTTTGATTACGAATATGAATTGTAGTAAATATGAAAATTCAAATATAAATACTTGGAAATAATCCTTTGATATAAATTTTACACAATATTATTTTCAAAAATCAATTTGTTCCGAAAACCACACTATTCCATCATCAAACTACAAAAATATCAACACAAACAGAACCCCATTAAAAAACCACAAAACTAAAACGCAACCGCCACGACCGCACCGAAAATTTCCCCAAAACGAAAACACCAAAAAAAATCAGAAAAGTCAATGGAAATTTTTCGATTTTCCCCCGCGCACCGGTTCGCTCGCGCGAGACAATATTTCAATTTCGCGCCATAGTCGGTGGCAAATGCGGCGCGCCGCGCTTTCCGCCACACCATTCTGTCTGTTTTCCGGCCCCAGCTGAATATCGCGTGAGCTTTCATATCCGGTCTCTTCCCAGACCCACCCCCGACCCACCCGCCCATTTCCCGCCCCTCGGAAGACCGGAAACGACAGAAAAAACGGCGAAAATTCGACGGGGACGGCCGGAAAAATGGCGCACATGCTTCGACATCGGCGAAAGCTCTTACCCGTATTGGGTGTTGGAGCTTTTTTTTGGCGGGGTGTTTTCGAAGACTGGCACTGGCGTGTACGCGTTTTGTTTGTTTTTCGAAAAATATAAATTTCGCGTATCGACGGGTTGGTTCTGGGCTCGGATCGGTCCGATTGACGTATTGATGGTCTTTTGAAATGGGCCGTTTTTGTTTGAACGGTCTCAAGACGGAACGTAACGATGTGTCTAATGATATATTGTTATAGGTTGTTTGCATGTAAATTTTGTAAGTAAAACGTAAATATATTATGTTTAATGGCGATAATAGCTGAATATTGTTTTGTGAGTTTGAATATCGAAGGTTTAGTCTTGTCGAATCAGCAAAGTTAAATAATATTGGAATAGTTAATAGATTAATATCGTATACAATTAATTGGAAAAGATACATTTTTTAATAGTTTTTAATACCTTTTTGAGTTACTTTTAGATAATATTTTTAAATTTTAAATAATCAAGTTTTTTTTTATTTTTTATTGGGCGTTTGTAATCCCCTATCCCCTATATATAATAGCGGATTTCTGTCTATCTGTCTGTCACGATGACGCTCGCGAGTTTTTTTTTTCTTCAAATGAACAACCCGAACCGCGACTTTTAAATGATGATGATTTTTTTTTCCTTTTTTCAAATGAACGATCCGAACGGCGACTTTTGGTGATTGTGATGATGATGATGGTGATGGTGATGATGATGATGATGATGATGATGATGATGATGATGACGATGATGATGATGATGATGATTTCGACAGTCATTTTGTTTTATTACATTTCGCAACAGCACGCTTATGAAATATTTTTGCATAGATATATTTAATTTTTATTTTATTACGTAATAGTATGGTTATCAATTCACAGCCGATGTTATTAACATCGGGCCTATATACTAGTATGCATATAATGATGATAAAGATTTTAATTAAGTTTATTTATTTTCAAAAAAAATTGTAAATTGAAATTCGTTTACTATAACGAAATAAATATAAAAAACATCAAGTTGACATTTAAAAACGGAAAAAGGAAAAATCCAAACAAACGCACAACCAACTTTCGCAAGTGTCTTTTCACAGATCCGACACTTTATTATTTTAACGACCTGTCAAACGTCGCCAGCACACACACACACACTAAATATAAAATTTATACGCCCGCGGGAGGAAAATGCCATATGGCCGCAGAATTATAGTTGCCGGGCGGGGGTTTTTCCGCGGGACAAAATGAAAAACGGGACACGGCCCGGAAAAATAAGCAGCGCCTCTCGTCACGAAAAACGGCTACGTGCTTCAATTCAATGCCCTTCTCATAATGGCCTGTGTACACACACACCCGTCCACGGAGGCTCCTTTCCGTTCGCCATCCGGTTCAGCATTCCGCAGTTCCGTGTCATACCGCTGAAAATTTTCAGAACCGTCCCTTTCAGCGTGTTTATTTTTCGGCCGACTCCCTTCGGCGGTGGTTCCTTTTCAAGTGGGAAATATATCAATTCGCGGCCGCTGTGAAATACGGTCAGGCCATCGGGAGTTCGCCACTTTTTCCAGGATGTTATTATTTTTTTGATATCTTCACCTTTTGCATATTGTATGTGCGAAATTTACATTTCGCGATTGAACTATACGCGGGCGTTAAGAATGGAATGATTTTCGGAAACGTCTTTGCTGCGAAATTTGATTCATAACTATCTAAGATATGGCAAATTCAAAAATTAAGCTTTATAATAAGAACATTTATATAATTGGTTCAATTTATTTCATAATCAAATTTATACTTAAAATGAAAGTCAATAACGACGCAAATTAAGGTCTAATCGAGTGTAAATGTTCGATAAACGTTAATTTACGCAGCCGTCGAGGGATTCATAATCGGACGTTCGAATTTTCCGATTAACCCTTCACTAACAAAAATAAGAGTTCACCGAAATGTTGATTTTCCATTGTTACGTATTTGTGTCAATCCGAATACAATCGCCTAGGAGTTTCGTATACAAATGGCAGCACTAGATATTCCAGCTGCTGAGATCTTGTATGCTGTAAGAGTTCGTGTAGCCAAAAAATTCCTCACATACACCCACATTTTTCGTTCACAATGGCCGTGTTTGCATTTTGAAGAGGTGCCTTGAATGGGCAAAGGGAAGATTGCTCTTTCTAGGAATAACAAGGAAGGCATTATTAGATCTGGAGGGCGTTTTTGTACGAGGCGTTCGAAAAAATCGAGAATGTCGCGCGAATGCCCTAACACTATGTTTGTTGTTAAAGGAATATGCAAATTCTTCGAATAATACAGGATTCGCACCTTTTACTTGAATTATGTAAATAATAATATAAAAGTAAACCTTCCTTTGTGAGTTGTTTTTCAAAGATACAATGAATTAACCATGACCGATTCGTATTTTTCTACTGCATACATTTAAATCTCAATGTCTCAATTATGTTATTTACTCAGAAACCCAATTTCGGAGTAAATAAGCATAGTGAACCCTTTTTACGTGTAATGGCACCACCTCAGCTCCGGAGAATATTTTTTGCCCCGTAATGGTGAGGTTAAAAACGATCGGGAAGGTCCCGGCGGAAAATATGAATCGTTAGAGGGCAAAAAAGGCGACCCTCGCCTTTGCATCGGCTGAATTACGAAATTGTGACACATTTTCATTATTACGACCGTCGTAACGAACCTCGGGGTCCTGGGTGGGTTCTCGTTTTACTAAATTCCTATTTTACGTACAGATATGGCCCCGACGTGTGCGGCCTCACGCACAAAAGCCGCGACGAAACGCCTACCAATTTATTAATATTCCGTAAATTGTCGAGATATTTATATAAACTCGTCCGCAAATATTTGTATGAATTACGCAAAGATTCTGCCGAGCGTATTTTGCGTCGGAATAAATTTTATTAAAAAATTTTCGCTGTCCGTTCGAGAGGAAGTGGCCTAATGGGGGTGCCGAATTTTCGGTAATGGTTCACTCGCACGGATCCTGCCGGAATTTATACGATTTATCACTTAATATCAACAATAACATTACACATTATGACCGTTAACGTACACAATTTCGAATTTAATGTGTTTGCTTTCACATTTTAACGCCTCACGCGAAGACATCGCGAAAACTCACCTTTCAAAACGACTTCCGTTTTTTCTTGGCAAACCCCCCCAAAAAAAACAACAAATTTAATCAAAATATACAAAAATCTTAAGTGAAAATTCTCACGCGACAACGCCTCTAAATTTAATTAAGTCCATCAATGAAATTCCGTGTTGACGCGTTTGATTATTCGCGCGCAATTTTCATTAGCGCACCGATTATTCGGACAATTTTCGCGTGTATAAAATTTTGCGCGATCCACCACTGTTCGGATGCTTCGATCCATTAGGTTAATTGGGTCGTTCGGTCAAATTAATTTGAGTGAATCGCTCTCGTGCGCGGAAAATGATTACATTATGCGCGAAAAAGTGTACGGGGCCTGTGCGAAAGTGCGCGATTGTAATGCGGCGCGGTGATTGAGCTGCGCGAGTTCAGTTCGGTTCATTAGTTGATTGGGGCAAATGCGTGATTTTTGAATTGCAAATTGATCGAAGATAATTATTTTTGTTAAATTTTCTGTCGGTAAAGGTTGTAATTGTTTGATTTATAGAGCAGTGGTTGTTTGATGATGATTTCAATAATTGGTTGAATGAAAAGATAAATGTGTTTTTAATAAATGAATCACCTGTTGGTCTGTTTAAAATAGGGGCTTTAAACTTTTGAAATAGTATTGTGAAATATTTATAAAAATATGTAAGGTACCATCGATGGTTCAATTTTTTTGAACGAACCGATTCTTATCAATAATTGACGTTAAGCAGCGTGTTGATGTTAATTAATGAATACAATTAAGTTTCGTTATCTTAACGATGATTTTCGTATTGATAAAACAAAATAATGACTTTTCTGGTTATATTTAGGTACAAAAAATCTGTTCACACAAAGAACATATGTATGTAATGAACAAAAAATCTCAACAAAATAATTCAACCCAAATAAACACATCGACCAATCAACCCTTTGATGGTATTAAAAATTTCCCCTCGAAAAATTTAAATAAATTGAATCATAGAGTATTAAGTTAATTCTGATTTCCTTTAATTGGTCAGTATTTTACAAGTATATACTTTTATATACGCTTTTATGTACTTTTTTGGATATACTTTTTTGTTGTTGTTGAAATTTTAGTTGTAAATTTGTCAGTGCATGCTTAATTAATTACTTTTCTTATTAATGTTATTTTATTTTACTTTCTTACAAGTTATACTTCTCATTACTTATTATCATATAATAGTATATATGCCCGATGTTAATAACATCGGGACGTGTATGTGTTTATTTAAAAGTCGATGCCCGTATCCGATTTGAATATTTAATATTTAATTAATAAAATCAAAATAGTTCATTTGTTATTTGTTT
>JAOXNN020000053.1:164958-194861 GCA_028571205.2 Hydropsyche betteni | reverse complement strand
AAAATTGGCGAGATTTCCTCCCTTTATGCCCGCGACAAAAGATTAAGCTCCGAATTTATGGAGAGAACGGATCGGGGCGTGTTTTGCCTGAAGCCCACTAGCTTCAGGTTCATTTTTGTCCGAATAAAGTTGTAATTACGTCTCGTTTTCGGCGTTTTCAGCAACTCGAAGATTCTATCCCGTCGGTCGAACTGTTTCGCTTTTGTTTCTGTAGAAGGTTGCTTTGGGGGTGTGCGTTTCATTAACTTGAACAAACTAGCGGGACGACGTTGATTAATATTTCATATTTTTCATAGAAGCCAGCCTCCGAGTAGCGTTTGCTCTTTTCAGCAAAGAACGAGTCGGATTCAGTTTAATTTTATGTGGTGTCTGGTAACGCTTAAAACAAAATCGAGCTTGAAATATTCATGAATGTTTCTCAGTTATCAATTTTGATTTCAAAATTTATTTATTAGTATTAAAAAATAATTTCAGATATTATATATACGACTATGTTAGTGTTAATGTCAAAAAATACCGTAGCCACTCCAATATCGTCCGTTTTCTCCCGTATTCAATATCGGAGCCAATACTTTATTTGAGCAGCATGTTCAGTTGGTTCATTTGAATAAATTGAAAGGCTCACAGTTCGGTTTATTTATTTTGTCGAGGCTTATGGGGAATCCGTATTTTACCGTTATCGCTTAGCAATCTCCGATTGAATTCGACCTCCCAACTATTGCAACGGCGAGCAGAGCGACGGCGATAAACGTTCTTTGAAATTTGAATATAAAAGCGGTGTGTTTTGTTGACTTTCTTTCCCATCTCGATACGTTTCGCTCTCGAGGATCGTGTCGCGGATTTGCAACGAGGCCGTATGGAAAATCACAAAGCAACGTTAGACAAACGAGGCCGTCGCGCTTGAATGCATCGAAAATTAAATACAAACGCGACATTTCCCCTCTATAATCTACATATTTAAAGGTCTGTCTAGTAATTTTCTAAATCGGAGTTTTTATTTCATTCTGTCCTATAAACGGGTCTACGGATTTTCACTACCAGAAAATTCATAGAACGAATTTTAGCCCCTGAAACTTTATCGCATTGTTTTCTATTCGCATCTTTTTCATTCCATATGTTTTCAACCCATAGTTTCCCGTTTCTCGTAGATTTTCGTCCGCAAAGATTATTTTATAACATTGAAATTAAGCATTCGACATCAGTGGTCGACCACTTCTCAGAAAAACGTAAAAATTAAGGTTTTTAAAAAAAATAATTTTTCGGAAAGGGTGTGATAGATTAGCTGTTTATTAAATCTTAACGCTTTTTTGAAAAATAGTTAATAACTGGTACATAGTCAACCATTGATGTATTATATCCCCTATATATAATCACAGATTTCTGTGTGTGTGTGTGTGTGTGTGTGTGTGTGTGTGTGTGTGTGTTTGTTTGTTTGTTTGTTCAAATGACGCTCGCGACTATGGTCTTTATGCGTATACAGTTAACGTCTATAGTATGATGCTTGTTACCTACTAACTACTGACATTGCCTATATGACGTCTGGTGACGATAAGAAATTAACTGTTTTGTTTTTATTAATTAAATATTAAATATTCAAATCGGGTACACATTTCGGGCTCACACATTCCGGTTTTCCCATTTTATCGTTTTCCGTTTCTTAACAAATCCACAGCCGATGTTATTAACATCGGGCCTATTTACTAATCATATAATAATTATTAATTTTGCGAGCGGAATCTTCAAACGTTGAAAATGATTTTTTGAAAAAATATTTTTGAAAACACTGCAGAAGAAAAATATCGGGGAGGCAACAACTTTCGAGAGTGAACATCCGTTCTATGAATTTTCCGGTAGCAAAAATTCACGACACCTCAATAAATTGTTTTATATTTAAAAAAAAAACATAATTGAAACTTTTCGACTTCACAAACTCGCATAAATCCGCTTCCATCTCAACAACTCCGCTTCTACCGAAGAACAAAGCGCACATACGTCAATCGCAGAACAAGATGCACATCCCTTCGAAGCATATTCGCACAGATAACGCCAGAAAGACACGAAACACTGAAAGCACCCGAACATTCAAGTGCATCCCCCGAGGCTGCCACTGCAAACACCAAACCACCATAAACCCACGGTGCATTGCCGAAGTCTCCGGCTCCCGGAGGCTCCTCCGACCATTATTCAACCTCCTCCTTGTATAGTATATGGCCTAAGTGTATTAGATGGGGGTGGTTTGGACCCCGCGGAAGGGAAATGCCCCGGGGTCGGTCAGGACTGGAAATATTCGACGTCGTAAAGTCGGGTGGTAAACGATATTTGTCACTGCGATGGCCGCTTTGTTTATTCACGAGAGACGCAATTTTACAAGGTTGCGAAATTTCGGGCCGAGCCAGGGTCAACGATTTTTTTTTTTGCCGTATGGGGCCATTCGAACGGTGTCGTTTCAATGTGTGTTTCATGAATTGGGTTTATGCTGGATACGTTGATGGGTTTTCGTTTATGTGGAGTTACGTTGTCGTTTGAGTTTTTTTTTTTTTAAATTTCGCCGAACGGTTTTTGGATGTCTGAAAAGAGGGGAAGAATTGATTTGGTAATAAATTTTATTGAATTGACTTTGTATTGATCGAATCGATGCAAATTCTCGTAACGATTCCTTTCGTCTTTGTATAATTTTAGATATTTTTGAAATTTAAGACGGTAATTTAAATTCATTGCGAGATTCGAAACGGGAATAACAATGTTAGCGGTTAAAAAGGCTTTTTAGTTAATTACGATCATTAATGTATTAATTTTGCATGGTTTCTGACAATTAGATTTTCTTTATTATTCATAATTCAACGTTTTATTTACTTTGAAATTGTTTTTGCGGGGATAAAAATACCACTTTAATTAAGTTGGCCGGTTATCTCATAAAACGTGCGCATTCATAATACGTGTTTTAATAGTGGTAGTAAAATTAATGCGTTTTTTGCTACTACTGGTTAATTTGTTTCCTTTTTTTGTAATTATAATTCCGATACAACGTCCAAGGTCGATTTTTATGCCCCTTAATAGCGAAATTTAATAATGAAATACTGAATCTCATAAATATTTTTACGCGTTTTATTAATGAAAGTAAAAACCAATTTAAATGGTCTTATGGCGTTTCAAAACTAAAGCATAATAAAGCAATCGGGTGCTAGAATATATTAAATATAATTATTTAAATGAAAGAATCTTTTCTACTTCTTTCGCACGAAAGAACGTTGAAAAATTAGTAGCATTAATTGCGCACCTTTGTTCTAGAAAATCCACTTGAATAATGCTTTTACTGAAATGACCACTGAATGGTTTCCTTGCAGTTTCACGCTTAAGATTTGTGATCGGGAATTTTCTCGACCGATTTTCCAACACGGAAGACATTTGGTCTAATTTTCAACGCAACCATAACGTATAGCATACAGAGATTAGTTGTCAAAGTAAAGAATACTGATCCCGCAGTTCTGAAAAGCGGGTGACCTAGTTGTCCCCGATCAGGAATTATATGAAGCTTACTGCAGAACGATACCACGAAATGAACAATCTAAAAATATTTGATCGTGTAAAATAGAATGTATTACTTGAAACGATTCTGGGAAATTTGGTTTAGCGAAGGATGAGTAGATTTTAAATGACGATTTCTAAGGTAATCAGCAAGAACGGCTTCAGTTCGAACTCTGCAAAATTTATAGTGATTAAACAACACATATTATGTGAAAACTTCGAAACCGAGGCGTCTTTCATTAATTTTCATAACAGAACTTAGCTGCGTAACGGGACGAGTGTTCGTAACGCGCCAAGTTTTCCCGAGCCGCATTTTCCGACGTACTGACACAACGTGGAAAATAGTTAAACATTAATGCAATTAAATTTTTCAGCTACAAACACCTACACTCATAGGATAAGTTAACATTAAATTTTAATATCACTTAAAACATTTTTAATTTACACATCGATTTAAGCATTGAAAACTCAAGAAAAAAAGCATAATACAGTTGCGTTAGATAGTTTTCAAAGGAGGTACTATATGTGTTTTTTAACGACTTTACTCGTTTCGCGTTAACGGCTACGAGGCGTTAAAAACGGACATCCTATCGTAAACTGGTAGTCATAAAATCGCGATTATGATTTTTGCGGATGTCTCTTTTTGCCGACGACCTCGACTATTTAACGGACATGTGTCGTATGTGCGTGAATTTTAACGAAAACGACCCATCAATGTTGACCCCGAAACATGTGTTTCGTACCTAGCATAGACATCCTTGAAAAAAATAGGTAAAAGCGCTCGTTGCTAAAATGCTGAAATATATTAAACGGTTGTCATTTTTATCTGATAAAATTTTATTTATTCCGATGCTTAAGTTTATTGTATGGAATATATTTTGAAAATAGAGCGAGGTTATATTTAAGTTATTGAATTCATTTTAATTTTAGAAAAATTGATTTTTGGACGGGTGCTTTTATATAATATGAAGTCAATGAGAAAGAAAAGTTTTGTAGAAGAAAACATGTAAGACCAAGCGGAAGATAATTGGATGAGAATCGTTCAAGATTTATAGAAACGGAAGAGAATCGAAATAGTCTTTATCTAAAAAAGAATATTAAATGATTGTATATAACGATAAAAAACTATCAAATTGATTAATTTTGTAATCTAATTCGCATATAATAAATAAAAACTAAATCAGAGGACTATTACAATTTATCAAATCGAATTCGAAATTTCCGACCACATCAATTAGATTAAACACAACTGACACTCAATCCCCAAACGAAAACAGACCACGAACATCAATCGACATATCGCCAATCATATAAAACACACAATTGACTGTCGATATTCGAACTTGGCTTTTGACCGCGATCAATTAATTTACGAACCGCTCTGGGACGCTACTTTGATTCTCCACCTGACCTGCTCTGACGAACGGTTAGTTTGCCTTTGAATTAACTGCATTGTAGAAATATACCATAGCCATAACTTTGTAATAATATCGACACAGTGATGTACAGTTTGTACCGTCAAAAGCCCATCTCGTTATTGGGGTAAATTTGGAGTTGCGGCCGACTTGCCTTATACGGGCAACGCGCTTACTTGAAGATGGCTCCATTATTAATTGTAGGGTATTTTGTGCGATTATTATTGTTATGCGAGTTAATGTAAGCGATAAAGGCACGTGTTCGATGCTGAGAGTATGCGTCAACATATTAATTATTTATTAACTTGGGAAAGTTTTGTTTGTCGGCGCGATATGTTGTGAGAATATATGGACGGTGTATGAATCACGTGTTAATGATGATGTAACTTTCTCTTGTGGCTTTTTAAATATATTTTTTTATTATGAGCGCTCGTGCGGAGTTTGATACAAGTTTCAATGTTTAATAAAGCCGCAAGAATGTACGTTTGATACGCGTGTATGAAACGGTTCAATGGCATCTTTGTATTTACCGTCGGAAATGTTTTATAGTAGGTCAATAAATGAATAAACTTTTATGAAAGGTAACGTATTTTGAATATTATTTGTATTTAAATGATATTGAAATAACTTTATTTTATTGGTGTATCAATAAATAAATGAATGTATTGTATGCGCTTTTTGTTTGTTAGGATTGTTTGATTTATGTAAAATTTATTACGATCAATATCGAATATGCGATTTGAGGTCTAGGCACGTTTGCCATACTATGTATTTGTTTAGTCCAAACTCTAAGACAATATCCGTTGTTAAATATTTGTATTTTATGGTGGATCCTTAAGTTGCCAGACGATATATGGTAATGGTCGCTTGGCAACAAGCCGATTTTGGCTAGGGGCAAAAGATATGATTTCCCTTAATTTCCGACTCCACTCAAACATGTTGCCATCATTATTTATCAATTCAATTAAACATTTCGGTTATTTAACTTGTTCATTTAATAACACGAATATAATTATTAAATCATAACATTACTGAACAAACCGATACTTACATATATCGCTTCTTGGAAACTGTTCTGCAAATATTAACACCCTCTTAACTATCAAACGAACCCCTTTCAATCACGTATAGTTAGAACCTTCACTTCAGAGATTCAGGAGTAATGCGACACATCAACTTCGTCGCACACAAGACCAAAATTGAAACGCCAAGATCAACAGGTTGTCAACCAAATAACGTAGATTAACACGCCAGAACTCTGTACAGATTCCGATCGGAACGTATTTGAATATTAAAAAGTAAAACGCCTGAAATAGGACACCGATTTTCCACATATACACCATATATTAAACGGCATAAAGAGCAAAACGCCTACGATATCACTATATGAAAACGCCTGGGGACTAAGGCAATTTGTCATGCGGCATTGCAAATCTTCGAGATAATTGCCCCAGATTCGGATCTGAAACGTGAGCCGAGTTGCGATGGCCGAAATCGATTTTCAGCAAAAAAAAATGTACTGTTTTATTTTCCAGCTATGTTGCATTCGATTCTACATACAGCGATCGGCACTAATTAAATTTCCATGATCGTTGTACGCGTCTATCAATACGTGATTAGTGCGTGACGTGCAGACAAGGCTAATTCAATTTCACTGATTGTCTACTATGAATTCGCATTGTTTGATCGCAATCGGTCAAGTTATATAAAACACAGTTTTTTGGAAAAAAATATTATAGTCAATTATGTGACGTATCTATCAATTGAATTTGTGGATGAATGATTGGGAATTGATGCTACATAGTGGTACGAATTATTTGTATCGTATACAAACTGTTGGAAAATATGTATCGTAACGAGGGCAACGTATGATGAATGCGGCAAAAAGAGTGACCGCGTATAGTGAATATATCGTCCATTGTTGTCAGCAACATCACGATGGTGTTTCACGGGTAAAAAAACGGAAGAATGATTTATAATCGTTAGATAGCGCCGCAGTTGACATATTATTCTGATTCATATCCGGCAGAGAAGAGAACGTTGAAAAAATGCTACAATAAGCCCGAAAATTGCGATGGAATACCCGATAGAATATAATCCGCACAGATTTTTCGATATATAAAAAGTATAACTAGATCAATAGGTATACTTTTATAAATAAATTTTTACAATATTTCGCACTGAATTTCATTAAATTAATGAAACTAATCAATTTAAAGCACTGAAATTAAGAAAACTCAACTCGGTACGACATCATTGGTTGTTTCAAGCGCGCGCAAATTTGTCACAGCGCTCTTGATTATGAGCGAGATAAATTTGAAAAAATTAAAGAAAAAAATAATCAAAAAAAATAAAAAGGTCCATAACGATCCGGACAGTGTCTTAATTAAGCGAGAGATGTATTTATTACGTGAAGAGACGGAGAGCTAATTATTCAGCGCGAAGCAATTAGACGGTCCCCCTCGTTGGGTTACGTACGCGACCCCCTTGCGCCACTTTTGTTCCCGTTTTTCAGCACATTTGTCCGCGTTACTTTCGAAAAAGAGCGATTGCTGTGTATAGTTCAGCTCGCAGAGCTGTTTTTCAAAAGCTTATAAAAAAAGATAGGAAAAAATCGACGGTAATTAGGGTATTTGTTTTATGCTTAGGTGACACGCCATCAGTGCACTTGCACTCGGTCGCACTTTTCTTATGACAATGGATGTGTCGTGTACAAACGACGCCCTACTTTATTAAATAAAATGAATTTAATAATGTTTTTAATCACTTTTCTTAATCGAATTTTATCTCTTATCTACATTGATCAATATATAAAACCATAAATGTCACGTTTTTATTCAATTCAATGATATATTAATTCATAAAATAAAGAGGTATTTTCAGTATAGATTCAAAATATAAAGGACGTATAAAAATAAATGATTTTATCTTGTGCGCATTAAAAATTCGACATTTTATAGGTTCAACGTAATCGAGAATCTTTTTACAACCCGGACGCGCTTTTGCACGCACACGTAATATGTTTGTACGAAAATTTTATGTTTTTATAGCGCGTAAAAGGAAGCACTTTTGCCTCGTTTGATTCGAAAAAGATTCGATACGAGATCTTGCCGTTGTTCGGGAATTCGTTAAAGGCGCGACGACGTCCGTCAGAAGTTATCCGGATTTATGACTAATTACGCCGCCGGTCTTTTTTGCGCCGCTTTTCCGCGAAACGGCCTTTTATGTTTTTCTTTTAAAAACTTCACTTCGTTACCGGAGCTTTCGCATTATTTTTCCGGACGCCGCCCCGAAAGCGGAGGATCGTATTTAAGCGGCGACCCGACTTTCGTATCTCGGAGGAAATCTGAAAAATGAGCGTTTGCACTCAGCGAAGGCAAAAAATGTATTCAGATACATATATATATTCGGGTCCTTCTGGTTCTAGTCGTGATTACTTTGCGCGGTCAACGTTGTGCGTTTTATTGCTCGTTCGTTGCTGAGAGCTTTGTTCCGTTTGTGCGATTAGTGCATGTATGCAATAAATGTGAAAACCTCGTTTTACGATTTCCAAAGAAATACTAAAGTTTATTTGTATATGAAGGAAATTTAACTTTCAAAGAGTTGAATACTAACACGTCGTTTACTAAATATGTAGTTCAAAGTATACAATTATCCATCGATTCCTGGAAAATTCTGCTTTCAATTAACAAACTGATAGAACCTCAATTATTGAAGTGGCGTGGTAAGTAAACGAATACGATTGATTTCAGAATCCACTTTCGTTTCAAAAGAATTTATTAACCATTTGGTATATTTCCATATTAATTCGACAATTTCATTTCTCGATTCGCGCTCACACATTAAACGGAACAATTTCAAATGAAACGACGGTATGAGAAATTCTCTCGAATTAATATAATTAAGACGACGGGTTTCTGCGGTTTTGCCGTTTTCGCAACATTCAAAGTTGTGAATCTCTGCATAAAGCAAGTAATCAAAAATGGAAATTATGCCCAAAAAGAGAGAGAGACCCTTCACAACTAAGGGAATAATCCGTTTTTGCGAATTTAATCGAAAATTCAATGCGTAAGCGGCATTTGCAATTCCGCTGAAACGCTACTTGACTACGTATTTATTTATAAAATTTTGTTTCAACGAGTTTACTGAGATTTCAATGTCGTGTAATGGGTTCTCTGAGAAGGACCGTGTCCCTAGAAATTACATACAATAAACCAATACATCCAATTATAATTGCTTGGTTTTATATTAAATTGAATTAATTAATATTTTTTATATTGCTAGTAAAAAAATCGTTATTCTCGGATTTCATTGTTCTGATTTTGATTGAATCATCGTAAAATTCGTACACAATTGAAAGTGAACTGGAAGTTGTTGTGCTTCAAGCAAATATTGCAGTCGAAGCACATTTAACAATCTCAAAGTCGTTATTTGAATACAAGTCGGCGAAATTACTCGGAGAAATGACGTTGTTCTATGGGAAACAAAGACTCGTACAAGAAAACAATAAAAGTTATGTCCGTTACACGAAGCGGCCGCTTCCATCGGAATATTTCAAAAATACCTCCTTTAAAATATTCAAAGCCGTACCATATATACCAAAAATACCACAATACATCACCCGAATCAAGTATGTCCCGAAAAAAAAAATACACACAAATTATAACAACCGCGATAAATAACCCCAAATATCTCCAGAGAGACCCACTACCGAACTAAATTAAAACGAACACATCAAACAAAAAGCCCTCACGACATAAGCTCAAAATATAACATAAAATTTCAGTGCTTCCTTATCAGTTTCTAAAACAAATTTTTACGACGTTCGAAGTTTACGCGCCTGTCCTGCCGCGCTTTCGATTCGGCTCCGGCGCCCGAGTCGCGTCGCAAAGTTGGAATGTTTTATGCCCTTCTGTGTATATAGTCCCATGATGGTGTTTCATGGTGATACGAGTCGTACAGCCTTCCATTCTGCATGGTATTACCATTTCACTCAGAGGAAATTTGGCGGTGACGCGCGCGTTCTGGCCGTTGTTCGCGCGTAACATCAATACGGTCGCAAAATGTCTCTGCAGTGTTTTAAGCACGTACATATTTTCTCCGTATATAAATTTGTATAATAAGTTTTAAATATGTTTCGAAATTTGATAATATGTAACACAAAATATTTAAAAATAAAAAAATATATATATCCCCTATATGTAATAGCGGATTTCTGTGTGTCTGTCTGTGTATCTATGTCGATGACGCTCGCAACTTTTTTTTTATGATGTTGTTGATGTTGATGATGGTGGTGATGTTGATGATGATGATGGTGATGATGACGATGATGATGATGATGATGACGTTGATGATGATGATGGTGATGATGACGACGATGATGATGATGATGATGAACAAATGAACTGGTTTTATTAATTAAATATTCAAATCGGGTACACATTTCGAGTTCACACAATCGGGTTTTAGCATTTTATCGTTTTCCGTTTCTTAACAAAACCACAGCCGATGTTATTAACATCGGGCCTATATACTAGTATTTCGATAATATCGAGCAATGACTTTCTTTGTGACGTATATTTTATTTCCGATACTTATCGTCCGCGAAGATATCTTTGTGGAAAATTCGAAACCGGACGAAATCTTTCAAGTTGTATTTATTACAATGTTATCGCGATCGTACTTGGTTACGGAGATATTGTTGAAAAATTAAAAGTTTCCCGTTAGAATTTCAATACGTTCGCAAAAATAGAAAATATTCCTTACGTATTCACCGCTCAAAGGCTTTCGATGTACTTTTTTTTCGTTCTCGAAAAACATCGGTCTCGCAGGAAATCGTAATAGAGTTTGCGGTGAAGCCTTTGCTTCTTCGTTCCTTTCGTTTATTTCTTTTTTTTTTTTGCTTTTTTCGTTTCGTTTTCGGTTGAAGAAGCCTTGCTAGATGCCGACTTGTTACCGCATTGTGGCAAAGCTTTGCTTCCGGACAAAGGGTTTTTAATTGAAATTTTTCCTAATCGAGGGATTGTCCAATTAAGACGACGCCTCTCGACTTAAATATTCGCATCAATTAATTCGATCATTCTAAGTAAATATATACATAAAAAATCTTCGAGCTTCAAGTTAGTTTATAACTACAAAACTGTTTAACTTTGAACCATATTTCACTCTGTGAAATATAAGAAACCACATATTACTAAAATAAGACCAGCCGAGATCCTTTAACACAATATTAATTTAGAGGACGAAACTTAGTTAACACCGTATTTATGTACGACGTTGCGCTTTCAGGAGTTTCCATGAGGATTATGCGCGTTTCGCATATCGCATACCATTAACAGGTTTCGTATCATCGTGTCGCTTGATGAAATTTAGCATTCAGCTGAGGTATTTTGAATTTTGGACCCTTTCTTCATTTAGGTGGTCAAAAGGTTAACGAAATTCGTAGATGCTGCCCGTGAATGCGGCCACGCGTAATTCATTTAAGTCGACAGGATTATATATTATATTATATACTGTTTCTTGTTATCAAGTTGTCAATTTAGGAATGTAACGTCTTAAATTTTAAATCGCTTAAATATTTTTCAAAATATTGAACTTGTAAAAGCATTTTTTTTAATTGGCTGAAATTATAGGAAATTTCATTTTTTTACTTATAACCCGTTTCAATTTAATTTTTTTTTCTGAATTAGTCAAATTTCTACTAGTCACGGAATAATCAATAGTTTTAAATTCAGCACTCATAAATCATGGCGAAAAAATAACTGAATTAATGAATTACGCATAAATTACTCAGCACTTTTTCATTAATATGACGAATGAACGAATATTCAATTCAAATTAATTATTCTATGTAATATACGAGGTGCGGTCCGACAACGTTTTCCGAGTGACATGTAATTAAGATTTCGTTTCTATAGCGCCGTTGTTTTTTTTAAATTATTCTGACATTAAAATTCTAAATAAATTCTGACAATTATACTCGGCACGGCCTACTTTGCAATTGAAACAAATCTAATATTTTCGTGAGGGTTAAATTAATTGTACACGCACAAATTAATTGTTTATAAGGGAACGAGGCAGAAGACAGAACTCCGTACGAAATGTATGTAAATGAAAGCGGCCATGATTTAGCCCCAAGTGTTTGGCTTATTATCAAAGCAAACGTCGACTTGAACCATTCTAATTTATTCGGGGGATATTTGTTTTTCCTCAAAAACGTTAAAAATGCGATCGGTATCCGTATATGAGGTCGCTTTAATGGAGTTTTGTTTGACTTTTTTTCGCGAGACCGTCCCTACAGGAGCTCGAATAAACGGCAAACATGTTATAGAGAAACGAAATAAATATATATTAAAAAAGCAATATTCGTATAGAGAAAAACGTGAAAATATTATTTTACTTTTTTATTTCGCTAACGTTCGCGAACACGGTCTGCTAGATATGAATATTGCATCAGTATGATGGGAGCGATTTTTCAAAAGCTCAGCGATTTTTCCTGAGATATGTTCGAATGAATTCATTCATTCAGCAAAAAAGTAAACCTTCGAACTTAAATTGGCACGAATCTGATGCATTTTTCCTTTTATGAGCTTTTGTTCTCATAGAACAGAGCTGAGAAAATCTCGGATAGTGCTTCTGGGATTTATTACGTGTATAGGAATCTGAGATGGTTCTTTTTGGAGGAAGGAAACTTTCTTCCGTTTCCGTACCCTTTTTTGTGTATTGTAGCCGATTCAACTTTCCCTTTCGAACCCTTGCCCTTTTTTCACTTATCCATAGTGATTGATTAATGAGGTGAATGTTGAGTCGCAAAGTCCCAGAAGGTTTCGTGTCCCGCTTAAGCTCACATGTAGATGTTTAAAAGCGAAATTTCCCATGTTTGATCGGATCGGATACACAGGTTTGTCGAAAGGTTAAAGAACCGATTGATCGTGTTTTTTTTTTTAATAATAAATTCATGTATTATATATCTGATCAATTTATTTCTCATATTATGAGGAGCTGAAACTTTGTATTGTGTTAACGTCAAAGAAAATCTAATTCTGACCGCTAAAGAATTTCCTGAATGTGTTGTTTTAACGTAAACGAAAATATCTTCGCGCAATAGGAAATTTGCGGTTGTTATTCGTTATTTTTCACTTAAAGTTTCAGTAACAAATTTGCAAAACATTGAGTTGAATAAATATCAAAGAGAACAGTTTCACAAAGGTAGATGCGAAAGTTTACTTGAATAGAAAATTAAAGGGTTTTTTTTTAACTATGGCACAGATAAAGGTTAAACAAATGTACTTTATTATTAAGGAAAAAACCAACAACGTCTTATTTGTAGAAAAACACCATGATTACTGTGGCTATATTAAATTGGCCCTGAGCAATAGGACGACGTCGTTTTTTCAAGAAGCGTCCAACTTATTTCCGTCAAGAACGCATTTTACACCATAGTAAGATGATTGTGTCAGAAAATTTCCCTCTCAAAAGACAAAAAGTTATGTCACAAAACTAAGAGTTTTTCGTAAGAATTTCATCAAATATATGCATATATGAATCAAATTTAAATTATATTAACCGTTAATTCATCATCAAAATTTTTCTCTCTGCATAAAATTTATTATAAAAGAGTTAATATTCAAACCACGCACACGATAATGGTTTTGATACGAATATACACATAAGCGTATAATATTTATAGTCAGCCATAAATTTTAATAAACCAATATTTAGATGCACATAGCACGAATGCTCGTTAAATGGCGAGTTTCGGGAAGCACATTAAAATTTTAATACGTTTAACATGTTAAAAGTTTGCGGTTCCAGCGGCATTCGAATATGGAAACTATCGAACTCGCTTTTATTATAAAGCCACGGACATTATCACCGACTGCAAAACAGCGAATTTGCCTCGAAAAATATTAGAATTACACGCGAACTTCCACTATTGAAGTTCCCAATTTTGACACGAGGCCGAAAGTTAACCAGAAAACTCAAAACGTGCGAACGTCGACGATTTTTACCTCCCGAAGTGTTCCTCGTTTGCAGTTAAAATTAACGAATGCCCCTTTCGACCCGACTTTACGTTTCGCAACTTGGCAAAGTTTATCCGGAAAGAAGAAGATCGGAATGGACTTAGCTCGAGGATTTGCTTCTTATTTAGGAAATTTAAAATTTTGTAGATCTTTAATTTAATATGATCTGTTTGTGTGTAGGTTTGCAAAGGTTTTTCGGGTAATTGCGTGGTGCAAATTTTGCGGTCGGACGGGCCTCGGTTACGTGGTTGTGGTTTACAAACGGAACCTCTGGTTTTGCACACAACACCTCGAAATATTCTTATTTAAATTGAAAGCTTTGAATTACAAATTAAACTTTATACCGAACAATTATCATCAAACACGAAATTCATCGTAAAAAAAAAACGTTCATTTGAATAGGACGACTAAAAATTTACGCGTTTTTTTAAAGCTGCTCATTTCAAGACTCATTTCTCACAACGATGATTTAATTTTCACTTTAAAACCGTATTATATGTATAAAAAAACATGCCTAATAAAAACACAGCGATACACCGAGTATGAGCGGAAAAATAAGCGAGCACGAGCGCGCCATACCCGAACGCGTCGCGAATAAACAACCTTTTTTACGCGACGCATAAAAGTAACAATCGAGTCAATGTCGCCGGAAGGATGAGGACTCTATTCATTTTCCCCCGCCGTCGAGAAAAAACCTTATTTCAAAACGAAAAAACAGTCGGATGAGGCGGGACAAAAAAATTCATTCTTCGCGACCGAAAATTTCCGCGGCGCCATTACAAAGACGCGCGGTCGCGGCTCCGTCTTCGTTTCGCCGAAAAGTGAAATAAATTGAAATAAGAGCGGCGCGAAAAAATCGAATATTCAAAAAAGCCGCGGACGATAATGGGGAAAAATGGTTGCGAAAATTCACGGAAGCTTTCACACGCCGCAAACGAACCGAAACCGAACAAAAAGGCTCGCCCCGCTGGGAAAACACTCGGGGGATGGAAAGTTTCGGTGGTCGTTCGTGCGAAATCATCACGCGTTCGCGATACGCTTTTTGGCGGCTTTTTGGCGATATTTTTGAATGCCTTTAGTTAAAATCGGGCTTGCCGTTGCACATTTTCATTGTCCGATTTGTGCGGAAATATGCGATTCTGAATAAATGGAAAAATCGCATCGATGAGCCGACTTATGTATATGAGCAATTCCAATAAAAAAAATTACATTGTGTTGATATCTAAAAATGACTCTATATTATTTTCTAAAAAAGTTCAATATGAATCTTGATAGAAAATATTAAATTAACTGCTGCGAATCAATTTAAATAACTGTCGAACGTTTTTACAGTGATTATATTAGTCTGAGATCAAAGTATGATTTTTTTTTAGTCGGTTGACATTTTAATCCTAAATAGTGACGGGATTCGCTTTAAATTGAATTGCGAAACGGTGAGAAAGATTCAAAATGCAAACACGATTTGAGCAAAATTTCTCTCATAGCGTGAAAATAGGTACAAATTAAATTGTACTGTCGCTGTTGTTTACCCCCGCGGAAAACGTCACATTCCGAAATTACAAATTGGTTTCTTTGGATTCTTATTTTTCGCTTGAACGAATGAAAGAATAAAATAAAAGAAATCTCGTTTAAATAGGAGGACTGTAAGAAAACACGGTATATAAGAACATATTATAAGGTCTATACGCGACGCTTTCCTTAACTATTGCAAGCTGAAAAGCCTTCAGGCCTAAGGCCATCAGCCGTGGAAAAACTCTTTCCGGAAAATAAGGGTCTTAATGATTCCTTTTCTTCGCCTTGCCCTCGCGTTAAGTCAGCCCCTTGATATGCAATTTTGCTAAAAGGCGCGGAGTAAACTTCAACATGGTGAACTACAACTAAAAACTGGTTCAAAATTGCGACGATAATTTCTGCTTATTTGAAAATTTCAAAAGTATTCACCTGGAATAGTGACGATGGAATATAAACAAAAACATAAAAAAAACGAGGACAAACTCAAATAGGCGTTATTATGCAAACGGAAAACGTTCCGTGAAATAAAACCCGGATGAAAATAAATTCCAATTTCATGGGCGGTTAAGGTGAACATATTTGCTTTTATATTCGAGTTTATTAAGGCATTCGAGAAACTTTAAGAAGTCTCCATTTTTCCCAGATAAATTCACCAGACTGAATTAATTCCACATTATAATGAAATATAGCGAACGAAGATTTGTTTGATTTGCTTTCGACCATTTCTGAACGCTGTATTTCTTAGATTTTTTTTGTACTAGATAAATTTAAATTCCACCTACACAATATGAAAGATTTAATATGAACAATGTTTTGTTTCAATTTTAAAATATAATTAAAATAAGAAATAACTAGATCAAATAATTACAATCGGATATAAGAAAAACAAACGCAACCACCCCGATAAAGTAAATTCTTCAAAATGCGCAGCGAAACTTAATTCAGACGAAAACATTCGAGCGACTGAGTTTCTCAAAAGTTCGCGGCCCGAAACAAATTCCCGATGAAACTTCATCCTTTGTTAACTGGGAGGCAAACTCCGCCGAAAATTTAATAATAAATAGATAATTTTTCCCCCAGAAAAATAAATTAGACCGAACCGTGCAGCAGTCTTTTCGGCGGCCGAAGAACGTGACCCTTCAGACCTTCGGAGGAAAACTCGGACCGTCATAAATGATCAATTTTTCATTTTGTTTGCGACGATTCGTGTGCCGAAATTGACTCGCATTCGTATAAAACGACCATAATTTTATACGCTGACAAAGGTGTTATGAACAAAAGCCGTCGCCGAAGAGAAACGATAAGGGCTACGGTGAGGGTGGGCGATCGCCGCGATTTATATCCAATCCCGCCACTGATAAAAATCATCCCTCGTATCCTGGGGATGAAACGTCCGAATCAATACGAGCCGAATCGTAAAATGTCGCCAGATATTTCATCTCGGATTTAACTTGAGCTTTGTGCTCGTTCGCGCGTGGAGATATTGAAAATATTTGTTATTGCGTATGATTCGGATGAGAATAGATTTAATAATACTGTGTTTCTATTTTTGTGTTTACGGTTGGATAAAAATGGAATTATATTACATTAGTTCCAGACTAAACTAGTGAGAATCTGGGGGTAAGTGTTGCTCGGAATTCAACGTCTTATATTCTTCAGACATTATTTTTCAGACGCGGACTGAGCTCAAAAAAAAAAACTTAATTTAGTACTTTACTAACGTATAAAAGCTAAAATGGTCACAATACATTATTTTCAACATACAAAGAATTTTTTATGTGCGAAAATGTAGATATACGGTCACATAATAAATTATTTGGCAGGAATTTTTCATTTTGTTTAAAATAAATGTTTTACTCACCATTTATTTTGGACGAAAGTTGTAGATATAATCTGAAACAATAAAATTTGTTTTAATATTATATTATGAAAAATATCACTATAAAGCTGTCAATCATATAGACAACGAAAAAGCAATCTAAACATTGTTGACAATATCATTCAGTGGTTGTTAATAACATTTGATTTTATCTCACTCTCTCTTTATTATTAGATAAACGATAAATCAAGCTATTCCCTTTAAAAATAACGCATAAAATAAAACGAAACTTCATCGTTCATGAAAAACATATGCCCGAGAGTTTGGTCGTTAATCTAGAAAAGTTAAAATGACACGATCCGTGCACGGTTACAGTTCAACTTTCAAAATAACAAGCGCACATAAAACCGCATTCTAGTCACGTATGCCGTAGAATTCTGAAATGAAAAAAGACAATGCAAAATTACGCTTTCCAATACGCATCAAATACGCTCGTTAATTTGATTCGCCAATTAACAACGTCATAATTGCGCGGGCCCAATGTATTGCCTTCGTATTTTCCGCAACGCGCAAAAAGTGAATAATGAAAAGTGAAACAAAGCCTCGTTCGAAAAACGCCACAATAAATCAGCGAAAGAGCCACAAATTGGACAGGGCAGAAAAAGTAACAAATTCCCACTACATATTTACAATACTTTTGTGATGGTTCGGGTTTCGATCTCGGTTCGTTCAAGTCTCCCGTTAAGACAGCTTTTGCCCGATTTTCAACAAACTTTCGCTGTAGTAATTCATAGTTAAGAAAGAGGAAAACTAGAAAGAGTGGCATAGGCAAGGGACGAGCTCCCGCTCTGGTGCCATGTAACACTTGTTGCGTTCTTGAAGGAGAAGCAGTGGGATGGTCGTGGGGACGTGCCAGTAGAAGTTGCTCCGTCTGGGCGATAAATTAAAATGAAATCTTTTTCTTTGCCGGTGGAAGACACTCATTATGATTTCCATTCCGGTCGTAATGCGGTTTGAGTCTCTCCGACTACGGGTGTGCATTTTGTGCCGTCTCGGAAAAGGGTAATTTGAGAAGTGAACATCCGCCCGGGACACTGTCCCGCTCAATATCTGGAACGTGAGACTTTGCAGCATTAATAACGGAATTTACTTTCATCATTTCTAATTCAATCTCACAATTATCATTCGAATTTTCAATCGCAGAATCCATTAATTTTAATAACAAATAAACTCAACATCAATATTATAATCTGACCATTATAGAACACAATTTGCATAATCTGATTATACTGAAATTTCAAATTCGCTCATATCGCAGTAATCTCAGCATCGTCGAACAAAGCCGATTCATTAACATCCACACAAATAAGACTGAATCTATTAACGGAGGACTCTTGGTGACCCTGTTGTACATTCAAATTGTCACCTTAACATTCGCAAAGGAGATTTCGGCTAGGCTCTACGGGCGATCGTGTATTCTAGGAATTTGCGGCTATAAGACGGTCCCGACATCATCCCCCGAGTCCAATAAACATGCAAATTTTCAACATGCACCCATCCCTTGTTCGAAAATAGAACAAAACGGCCGCTTGTCAAAGTCGTGACCCGGAAAACGGACGAGGCGCCATTATTACCGCCCGCAATAACTATCGGCAAATTAACAATTAAAACCGTACATGTTGTATATTATTGGTTCAACACGACCGTAATGATCAAAGTTATATTGCTCTCGATAATGATTTGATCATGGATTGTGATTTTGATATGAATTTGTGTGCTTGTTTATAAACTGATGGTTTTTCAAAGGGAATTTTAACGGAGTGAATTCAAATAAAGAATTTATAATCGACTATCAAATATTAGAATTAATATTAATTTTATAAAACTTTACATAAACAATCAAGGGAAGTTTCAATTTATAATAGTTAATTATCGATAAAAGAAACTTTATTCATAGAATAATTTGAAAAAAAATTTTTTTTTCGATATATTAAAACAATATTTGTTTCAAAAAGGATATTTGAAACACGATAAGTTTTAATCAATCGTTTGAAGAACAAAAGAAATATAAAGTTAGCTTAAACCTAAAGTGTTTTCATTTTTATTTTTTTTTCTTAAGACGAAGATATAAGAACAAGAACGAAAATTTAATATGCTTTGGCGAAGCCTTTAACCGTTCAAACAATTTCGTACGGCTGCGACGCAAAGTTCAAAACAAGTTTCGAAAACATTTTATAAAATAAGGTGACTTTTTACTTAAGCATTGTGCTAGTTAGTAATTTTGACTTGAACAAAAGTAACAAAAACAAGAATCAAGGTCCGATATCGGAGACCGTATAATTATAGGCAGCTTGTCGGTTTAACTACGCGTCGACTCAAATTAAATCGGTTAATTAATAGTTAGTTAACTTTATTAAGAAATACGACCTACAGAAAGTTCGATGTAAATTTTAGCACATTTTATACTGTCTAGATATTAAATAAAATCTGTTCGAAGTCGGATGATAGATAATTAAACTATCTTAAATATATTATATAGAAACTATTATGTTATACAAACTAAAAATAAAAGGATTATATAAAGTGGCTCAAAGCCAAGTGGTTCATTTTAGAGCATTATCCTATTCAAATGATGAAGTTACGAAATGCCATCATAAGATATTCACATCACTTTTTCATTACGAAAAAAAAGTAAAATAAATCATTCATAATTTGATAAAAAATATCTTTCATGAATATATTTTTTTATTCATATTGATACAACATAATAAAATTTTTATTAGAACAATAGATTCGCAATAAGAAAAATATTATTATTTAGTTTCAACAAAAGCTTTTCACTCGAGTTTAATGTTGAACAAAATTACTAAAAAAAATGAAAATTATCTTATTTTATAAACAAATGCAATGTAAAATATATTCAATATGCTAACTTATAAGAAAAAAATTATTAAAACATCTTCAAATTTTTCATACATAAGTACGTGTCCAACAAAATTGATCTCTCACTCAACACAACTAATAACGAAATCATCACTATGTTTTCGAATATCTTATACACTCAAACCTCTGACAAAATCGATCTTCCATCCGGCTCGACACAAAACAGCCAACAAAATCCGAACCCCCCGACCAGATTGACCTATTCCGCCATACCCCCCGTCAACACTGTCGCAATTATATCCGGCCTTAATTATTTCGCCGACCGATCGACCATCGCATCCGAAACGAATCCCTCTTTGTCGCATCGCTAATTATAGACGAGTGAAGACTCGCCTTAATGTTGTTAGCAGTTCGGCTACGATTTCAAAGGGCCGTAGTGTGTAGTGCGGACGTGACGGAATAATGGCACGTTAACCCGTCACGGCCGCAAATATGATTACGTGAATGTCCGTTAATTCGCAAAACGGCATCGGTGGAGCTTTCGAGTGTGTTGCGTGGATAATTTGGCGTGTGTATGGTGGTTGTCCATGAGTGTGGATTGGTGGTTTTGCGGTGGTCGATCGTGCTTTGATGCGATGTGGATTGAAATTGATGCGTGATTATGTGATCGTTTGGAGGATATGTGGTGGGATTGTATAGGGTGTCCCAAGATTTAAATTTGCCACGATTTGTGCAGTAAACTGCTAGCAAAACTGAAAAAAAAAACAATTGGATAGCTGAGAGGTTAGGGTTAGTAAAAATGGAGTGCTACATGAAACAACAACGTGTTTTTATTATTAAACAATTTCTCAAAAATAATGTAAGTTTGGCGGCCGCCGTTCGTAAATTTCGTACAAAATATGGTCGGAATAGTGTTTTAGCTTCGTCAACTGTGAAGAGATTAATTGGAAAATTCAGGAAGACTGGATTAGTTGGAGCCGCTAAACACACTGGTCGTCCAAAAAAAGACTGTTCAAATGTTATCGCAACAGTGCATGAGAGTGTTGGTGAAAATTCCGGAACTGATCAATTCGGCGTCGTGGACAAGAATTTAAAATTTTAAAAAGCTCTCTACAGCGTATACTCACAAAAGATATGTCTCCATACTTACAAAATTCAATTAACACAACAACTGAAGCCTAATGACCATGCACAGCGAAGAGATTTCGTCGAATGGATTATTGAACATTAACAAGTGGATGCTGATTTTTTGAGCAAAATCAAAATTTTTTTTGAGAAATTGTTCAATAATGAAAACACGTTGTTGTAACTTATAGCACTCCATTTTTACTAACACTAACCTCTCAGCTGTCCAATTGTTTTTTTTTTCAGTGTTAGCAATTGCTAAATTTACTAAATTCAATAAATTCAGTAAATTTACTGCACAAATGGCGGCAAATTTAAATCTTGCGTAACATCTTGGGACACCCTATATACGGCTTTTTATTGGTTTGGAAATTAGGATGAGATAAATATTGAATTTTTTTTTGACAAATGATTCAATGTCGATGTATTATTATAAGTCGCTTAACTGTAGTAAAGAACAACAATAATAATCAGAATTTTAATGCGATTTTGATTGCAAGAATGTTGGTTTTTTAAAGGTATTACGAATAATAAAATCATTATTATTGAGTGAAATTTATGTAATGGCCAATAAAGAAAAAAGGTTTTTCGAAACCAATTAGAAACTTCGAGTATTTTTCCTTGTGACTCAAGTAGTTGAAAATCGACGTATTATATATTTAATTTCATCCAATATTTATTAATATTTTTTAAACGAGTCATTAAAAATTCGAAGCGATTAATGGGAAAAAAATGCAAAAATCAATTCAGAAAAGAATAAATGATTTTCAAATATAAAAATTAACGGAACTGATTAAACTCTCTTAAAAAAATTGATTCGTTTAAAGTGTACCAAAATTAAAAAAAAAATTAAGTTCACCATATTACTTTCTGAACAATTAAAATTTCAAATGTTTTATCAAAATACAAAAAAAAAGAAATATTGATCCCACATTCTACTTAATTGGACATTTCGCTTATTACTTTCATAAAAGCGTTCGTGTTTTCTTCGAATGGAATCGATAACCTCCACGAAAGCTCTCACCATTGTATACTCGAGACAATAAAAAATAACACCTCGATAAGGTGACGCCGTTAACGAACGAAAAAAAATAAAACTCCAAATGTGTTAAAGAACCCGCGGGCATTATCTTAAACAATATTACGATAATGATCGGCGCCGGCTGTATCATCAACGGCGACAGCAAGAAAAACGTTGTCGTGACCTCAACGTGTTGAACAAAATAAACAACGAATAAATTTCCCATTTGTCCGGAAAACCCGGTCGTTTGTGTACTCGATTTTTCCCGACTTTTTGAAACCGGCGAGGTCGAGTTATCATTCGATTTCGACTCGTTTATTCAATATTAAATATTTATGCCGGTATTGGGTTTCCTTCAACTTTTCGCGCTGAAATAAAATTTAATTATAAAACGAAATTCTAGGTAATTTTTCAAGAAACGGAACGTTCAATTTGGACGTCGTTTCTTATTCTTCGCATAAAATTTCGAATGCATTAATTCGCTAATTGTTTGATTGCGTGATTGTTTTTCAATGTATAAAAATCATGAATATGGATTTTTATATAATGATTATCGAAATGGAAAATAAGCGAGTACATCGGTGCATCGAACCCGTTAGGTAAAGTAAAGTGGTTTCAGACACACCATGCATTATTCATAACACTCGTCCGTCAGACAAAATTCATGCTGTGCAGATCAGTGTTTTGCGACGAGCTTATTATATCTATGGAAAAGCTCACGAGGTTGAGTAACGTTGTAAAATAAGCGTAATCGAAAAAAACACGCTTTTGCTCCACATTCAGAGCGGTCCAAGTAATTTGGCCATGAAATTCAAAATGCGGATCCAGTACGAGAAAGTTTCGAGAGACGATTGAATATTTTTGCATTTCGGCGGAATCTTTTCTATTTTTATTTGCGATGAGTTGGCACATACACGTACGGAAACGTCAACGATTCGCGAACGATCAAGAAAACTGGTCTACGTGATCCGCACGAAGGCGGATTGAAATATGTCAAATTTGAAATATAGCAGTTTGTCGAAAGTGGGCCAGTTTCATTGACAAATTTGCGCATTTGCCAATTCCAACCTATACTATTTCATATTGATAATAATAAAAATGTTCTAATGTTTATATTCGATTATATTTCCATTGTATTGTGCAGATGTGCTGAAATAAAAATATTTATTCGACTGAATCGAGATCGATTTTCGATAAATTATTCGATGAAACTGCAAACCATCTGTTTGTAATACATTTCAATTCTACCTTCATTTTTTACTACATAAATAAATTTTCCATACTAATATATATGATTAATAAATCTCACATATTTCAAAATACAATATACCTAAACAAATAATATTTTCATAACCCTGTGAGATATTTTTCATTCATCTCAAAAAAATACCTCACACCGACTTCGAGACGTATTTATTTAAAAGAGTTTCTTTCATCTACGAAATTCTCCCTACACATCCACAAAGAGAATATATATTGAAATTTCAAACAGCCCGCATTTTATCGGTATATTAAATTCAAACAAATCGGTAAGCGGATGTTTCGCAATATATACCGGTGAAACTTTCAGCAGATTAAGTTCCGATCTATTGTTCGGCAATACGGAACTGAGCTCGGACGAACTGTTCACCTAGTTATACCTATTATACCGAGTTCATAAATATTATATGAGGTCCGTTTCCAATGTGCAACATCACTGAATATATCAATTTGTGACGTATTTTCAGTTTTGCTTCGAAAAAAGTGTATTTCGCTCGGCTTGTGGGCGTGTAACTGACGATAATTCGGTAGGGTGAAAAAAAATTGTGGCACATTGTAAATGAAATTTCTTTTTTTTCTAAGAAATGTGTATTTTTTCGAATACGCATGCTATTTGAAATACAAAGGCTTCGTGTATTATTCAAAAGAACCGTTTCTATAGACACAATCGAAAACAATTTCCTGATAAACATATTTGTTTATTTAAAACGAGAATGAAATACGCAATATTCGATTCTATATAAATGTAACCTTGAAAGTCAGAAAATAATTTAATCATCTTTTATAAGTTATCACTCCCTCTTAATAATTGGAAAAATAAACCGACGAAATTAAAGATTCTCACAATCTCCAGACCTTCACACAAACATTAACACACATTTTAACCAAAAATATATTTCCCCTAATAAATGAAGTAAAGACAACAATAATTTCCAATAAAACAAGCCAAATACCTATTACGCTTCCGAAGCCTCGCTAAAGAAGTTACCCGTAATTTTTTCTCGTGAAGACTCGGCAATATCAGCGCTTCTCAAACCTTATCGGCCTGAATTATTAGACACGGTACGTTATACGTATGTCGCATCCCCTAATATCCTTTCGGGTCCAATTTTCCACCAGACAGGGTCGTCCTGAAGGTCCAATATTGTCCTGTTCGCCCATTAACCTTAGCGCTTGCGCACGACACGTGCAAACAATAAACAAACGGCGGACAAACGTGTTTTATTTATTTTCCGATTTAAACTATGCATGAGCGATGCTAAATAATAAAACTGAGACCTTTTATTAATCTGATCCCGTATATTTTATTGGTCTGTGCTAATTTTGCGAAGCGTGCGGCGAAAGTTTCGGTTTTAGTTGTAATGTTTGTTTGCTATCGTGCATACATATCGAAGTAGTTTCGGTGTAATATATCTTATTTAATCAGAATATTTCAGTTATTTAAGTATTTAATGAGTATATTTATATCGTATAATTGTTACGGGATAACGTTATGTAATATGTTATGAAATGTAACTCTCTTTATGACCGTTTTTTGAAATACATGTTTATTTTTAGAATACGAGCATATCCGACAATTTTTATTTATATTATATTTATTACGTACGTTTAATAATTACGTTCTATATACGAAATATATATTAAAGACTCAATTCTTAGGAAGATAAATATAGCGTTCCTTATTATTAACAATACTTATTTCCGTATTGTGCGTCATTAATTCAATTATCATTTCATACGTTTTTCCGAATACCATTTATTTATCTGGAAATAGTACAATTACTTTTGGATCTACGCTTTACGTATTACAGAAGACACTTTCGATTACGCATCGCCGAAAAACACATAAGAGATCTGAGCCGAAAATGTGAACAAAAAAGGTACTCATTTTCCGAATAACGCTTCACTGAACCAAAAAAAGCTTGCGCACGAAAATTCCCTTTCATATTTGTATTCCATTTGGTGCCGTCGTATATAAAGTTATCCAATATATATTTTTATTATCGATAATTTCAAAATACACCCCGCTTCGACACGTGCGTACCCGACTGTTGGCCCGTGATAATTTCTTTTCCAACATTTTTGCGGATTACTTAATTTTCTTGCGGGGCTAAAATCGTTATCGTTTCTGATTTTACTCGAAATTTCCTATTTTCGTACGGCCAACGTAAACAATAAAACGAAATAACACTCCCGGAATATCCAAAGCTGTGATCGATGAACATAAAAACTTCGTATTTATTGCACAAGTAATGGAAAACTTTCGCATTATTTATAACAGGAAAGGAAAAAAAAACAATGGACGCGTGTGTATGAGATTTGTACGCACGCACGGCGAAAGCTCACTCTCTGTTTGACTTGGCTTATTATCAGCAAAAGTTTTGCTTCGTTTGATATCTTTGCATTATTCATCCGACGAAATAAAATTTTCGATCGAGAAAAGTATTCGAATGGGGAAAAATCGTCGTATCTCCCAGACTAGAGGAACGCTGTGGAAAATATCGAGTTACACATTCGAACACGAGATAACACGTTGTCGCATTTGTATGGAAAAATACTGGCCACAAATCCTTTCAAAATTTATATATTCATCAAAATTGTTTAAATAACCCGTCTAAAAAATATATAAATGAAGATGTGCCACTTCAACGAAAATGTTTTGTTTAGAAACAAAAAAAAAATCAAAAAAAGCCGTTAACTTTGATCACTATCACATATGTTTGTTTCAACATAAGGCAAAAAAAAACAAAGAAAAAAGAAGAGAAAAGCGGAATGAGAAATTTATGTTGCAACTAAAAGTCAGCAGGGGGTGGTAAGGTTTTGGATAAGGGTAGGATTACGTATGTACTGACTAAAAGTTGGACATTGTTGATGGTGTCCGGATATGGTGGTTGGGTTCTAATAAATCGCCAACGGCTGAAGGAAAAAATTACCACATGAACACGCCCGAGAGACGGCAAATTTACTATCCACTCGTGTACCATGCTCCCGTTCGAATAGGTGTAAAACTATGAATAATTTTACGTCGCAAAAAACATGCAAGCCATGTATTTTAAAGCGCCAACTAATGACAACAACCACGATTAAATATTATATTAATTTGAACAATCAACAGAATAAATTCAAAATATTATACGAGATTCGCCTCTTAAGAAAAGTTCAACATTTTTCAAACGTTTTCAATTTCAGCACTACGTCTTTCACGCGATCATTTTTGAAATAATGGAACGATCGAGCATTATATAGAAAAATCGTTTGAAAACGGTATAGAAACCCCATGTGGTGCTACATATGCGTTATGTGCAAGATGAAAATTTCTATTCTAGTATATTTCGAAAAGAGTTCCAATTCGGTTAAGTGCACCTTCGTCCTCTTATCGAATACGAGGGACGACAACGAGCAAATCTGCGATCGTTTCGACGAGCAACATTGTGTCCGATGGTTACCTAATATCATAACCATCAAACGTGTTCGATATCGAGTTTCTGTGATCGATGGTGTCCCATGAAGACGTGCCGTTTCCGAAATAGTAGCGGTTTGATCGATCACCTCGTCCGCTATACATTTCTGACGAAGAAATTAATTTATATGGTACTTAGCACGTGTCGTGTGCTACAAGGGGTGCAGTTTTATCAAATGTATTAAGCAAGAATGAGGCTATTTGTCTGCGTTATATGGTTTAGTGCTTGTTTCAGACTGCAGGTTGTTTACGATCTAATATCTCTACAAATTTAGACAAATTTTAGATGCTTAGATCTTCCCTAAAGTGCATTAACTTTGACTAAGATAAATTACTGGAATCAATTTGAGAAATTCAATTATATTCCTTGATGCGTTGTTTGTTTATGGGCTCAAATCGTAGCTAAGAGCATTTCGGTAAAGTAGCCATAAATGATATAATATTTGATATATTTGGATTTATATTATGCACGAAACGTGATATAAAATCATAAATGTATTCGCGTAGTAGTTTGCATCAGTTATTTTATTGAATAAACACAATAATATTCGCTACTCAAATATTTATGAATTAATAATGAACATAATGTTAATTAAGCACTCATATGTATGTCATAAATAAATAATTAGCATTCTCACATTCTGTAAATGAATACATAAAATAAATACGCATATATATAACATATAATTAGCAAATAAAAAATATTTTCGACTGCAAACATAGTATTAGATACATTAGCAGTTCGAGTCCTTCAGAAAAGTATACCAATCGATCTCGAAAACTTCATATTCAAAAGTCTATACGAAAGAATCTGAAGTCTTCCACCGACGGACAAGAAACGATTTTTGTATTCATGAGCAGCTAGACCTCGTTCACTCTTCACAGGAACAGAATCTATGGCCTCAAGCTGGACGAAGCTTATATATATATATATATATATATTTGAGCGAATATAAAAATATATATATAAAAGGAAAATCGTACGAGCTTTTAGTACTTTCTGAAAACTTTTGCCTCTTATCAGTGGTTTCTCCGACGAGCGACGTATTAAAAAACTTTCTAGCGTCGGATTTACTTCTAAAAACGTGTCCGCGTATTTTTGTCCGAATTAAAAAGTTTTATTTGTATCAGCCCCTTTATATTTCTGACGCACTCGCGCAACTTCTGGAAATAATTCGAATATCATAATAATCGTGACAAATTTCCGTGCAAATTCTTGCGAGCAAATTCTAGCACTTCCTTCGAAAGTCTCGCTGCTCAGCGTAAAATGTGTATAGCGACTTTACATTAATTTATCAACGTGTCATAATTACGTTCCTCTGGTATTTTGATGAATTATTTAACATGTAGGAATGTGGAAAACAGCGATTTAATATAATACAGTTATGCTGTAATTAACTTAGGGAACAAAGGGTGCGGCGGCGTAAAGTTCATACGTTTTCATATTACGAGAGAGTATTACTAATTCGAACGAAGAATAACTTTCCCGTAGCATTTGTCAAAATTTCGGCACGGTGTTTATCGTATATAACGAACCTCATTTACGTAAAATATTCAAATTTCATCCATATTTCGAAAACATATCACGAGCAAAAAAATATTTACGATATTAATACAATCCTACTAACTAACTCACATACATATTATCACATCGTATAAATCACCGATGTCGAAAACGATTTTACTGAGTTTTTCAACTCAAAATTACTTTCATGAAAAAGTAACAAAAAACCTTCCGAAAAGGTAGATAAGGATTATATTAAACAAAAGTGATTATTTTTTGGATTGAATTTTAATAAATAAAAAAGATAATTGAAAAAATCGTTGTACTTAAAAATACGTTAACCAAAACCGAATAATATAATACCACCATGGCAATGTAAAGTGAACTGTTATGAAAAGATGATATATTTGTATTTATATTGTATTATTGTATATTTTATTATATGAATAAACATTACATTAGTACATATTTCAACTTTCAACCACCAACGAAAAGTATACATTATTCATTTAAAAAAAAACCTATCCACTTCGCATAGAATACTAAACGGCAATCTATACGGACGATTCTGAGAAACGAGCCGTAATTAAGTTGATCTACAATTAAGATCGGCTAACATTTCAGACGATCCGTGTCGAACATTATTCAAGGATTACCTTTCAGCTTTACAACCCACTCAATTACGAATGATGGTCCGGACCGACAACTTCCCCAGACGAGCAACGTAAATTAAACTCGCGTATGATGGATGACATTTCGAGAATCCTGATCCCAGTACAACTCTTCGCAGCAACGACGAAAAGTTTTCAGTAACAATAGCCGTTTTGGTTCAATTAATTTTTTTCCAATTTCCACTCATTGAAATGCGATCCCCTATATATAATCAGAGATATCTGTGTGTGTGTGTGTGTGTGTGTGTGTGTGTGTGTCTGTTCGTCTTTTCGATGATGCTCGCGACTTTAAAACGATGCGTCGATACGATTATTTTTTTGCGCCTATAAAATTATTCTTCATGCGTATATGCTCTTTATGCGTATACATTTAACGTCTATAATATCATGCTTATGAAAGCATCTCTATTGCCTTATGCGATACGTAGATTATTACGCAGTGGAAAAAATATTTGAATCCCCTATATATAATCACGGATGACAGATGTTGTGTTTGCTTGTAAGCTGAGACTCTTAACTTATCGTTACAATTTAGCCTGTATGCCTTTCAAATATAACGGCTACAATCGCTAAACGAGAACAGCTATAACGTGAGTTCCGAATTTAGTCTTTATGGTCATTATAATAACGGCTATAATCTTATCGTCTTTTCTTAGCGTCTATAATATGATGCTTATTACCTACT